>JAPDDN010000456.1:0-76148 GCA_027422405.1 Ptychobarbus kaznakovi
CTCTTTGTCTCCTTCTAGTGAAAAAGTCACCTGCATGCAAGCTGCGTATCAAACTAGGAGACCGGAAATTAAAGGCAAATTATGCTATCTTGTTTAATTAAGGTAGAGACACTGTATCAAAACTCCTAATCGATTACAAGTCAAAGTAACAGCATATAATTAATAACATAAACATAACTGTAAATTCTTTAAACAGAGTTTGTACATATTTTAAAGAGTGAAATTCAACACTTTTCCAGCACTTTTGTTCCCAGCAGCAGCCGTCTGTGAAGCTGTTTATAATAAACTATATCTATAAATGTACTTAGCAAACTCATTATTGGCCAAATGTTGCAAAGTCCTGGCGTTTAAGAGCATTCTTCCAGGCAGGACAAAATACAATAAATACAAGCTCAATGCTAAACGAATAATCAGATGTGCATTATGAGCAAAAACGGCTCAGAAGTGAACTATAGTAGAATAAACTGTTATATGAATGGCAGACCATAGCAAATAAAATGTGTTTTTTAATTTCCAAAGGCAAAAGCAAAAATACATTATTGCATTTCCATGACTTTTTTCTAAAAGAGGAAAAAAACATTAATAAAACCAATTAATACTTGATGTAATACATAAAGATTGGGCTACATAAAGATTTAAGCCATGATTAGTGAAGTATAGTCGAACGGTCTAAATGAAATAGTAAATGTATGTTTTTCCAACTGTTAATATATCTTGATAGTACTTGAGTAAAACACAAATATACCCAAAAGTAATTATAAATGTAAATGGAGATATTCACAGTAAAGTCTGTGGCTCACATCAGGACATCAATAAATCACAAATGAAGACTCGTACATGTGTGGAGAGTTTCTTTATTTAGCATACTTAAATAAAAATGGCAAATTCCCAAAAGCTAAAGAAACAAAAGCCTCCACAAAGTCTTCCGGCGCTGGTTTGTCCTCATTAAATTGTGTTTTCTGTCGGTCTCTGACCCAGATTTGGGTTTTCCGTGTTTGTTTTAGGCTCAATCAGAAATTGTATTAAATGTGTTGCAACTTGATTTTTAAGCAACAAAATGTAAGCAACTTAAACTGAAAAGACTTTACAGTAACTTCAAATTGTCTTTTGTGAAGTATAACTTTTATATTTTGTCCACTTCTTTAAAACGCTCATAAAAGTCCTCATTTCATTCTATCACTGAAGCATTCACTCACACATAAGCACAAACTCTTTGAGGCACCGTGCTGTACAATACTTTACAGTCTATTCTTAGACCTGACGACACACGCACACACACAGAGAGAGACCACACACACACACACACACACACAGACACACTCACAGACACACCAGAGAGACAGACGACACACACACACACACACACACAGACACTCAAAGACACACACACACACACACACACACACACACACACAACCACACACACACACACACACACACACACACACACACACACACACACACAACACACACACACACACACACACACACACACACACACAACACACACACACACACACCACACTCACACACACACACAAACAACACACACTCTACACACTAACACACACACTCACCTCTTCTCACACACACTACACACTCACACACACACACACACACACACACTTGTCTCTATTGTGCATCTTCTGTCTGCGGCGCCATGTTCTCCGCTCCTTCTCCAGTCTCTGCGGCAGCCGCCGGCACAGTGGTTGGGCTGTTGGCGTTCTGTAGAAACTTCCTCAAGTCCTTCAGAGCGGGTCTGAACATCTGGATGAGGGCGAGCAGGGCGGCCTGCGTCCCCTCCAGAGCCTGGGCTTGTCTCTCCTGAGCGCAGGCCTGGGCCTCCTGCGAGCGGCGGATCATCTGCAGCAGGTCGCTCTGGTTCTCCAGGTGCTGGGCGATCTCACGCACGTGCAGGTTGGTGACGCGGTGCTCCTGCAGCAGTTTGGCGGAGTTGAGCGCGATGCGGCTCTTCAGTTCCTGCGGCTTGCACTCGGCCTGCGTCAGCATCTCCACCGGAGCCTCTGCGGTGACGGTCACCGGCGTCTCGGTGGTGCAGTACTCCACCATGCCTTCCTCCAGCGTGTGGTACGTCGTCTCGGCTGCGGAGGAATGATCACACACATATGTGACCCTCAGTTTGGGAAGTAATTCAGAGATGCAAACAGGTAAGGGGGGGAAAGGTGAGAACATTGTGTGGATCGGGGGCATGCTTTACACAGAATTTATTTTAAAGATATTTGCTTTACATGCTCACTTGTATTTACTTTAAGGGATTTTAAAAATATATTTTTTATTACCTTATATGTCTAAAACTGTAATTTTTCACACACACACACACACACACACACACACACACACACACACACACACGCAACATTTTACAAAAATCAAGATTGAATATATTTGGTCAAAATCCCATGTCATAAAAGATGAAGAGCTATGCAGGCTATTTAAGATAATATTGGCTGATTAAACGCAAAGCTGACCTAAAATACTAAATGTTTGCTCTCTCTCTCTCTCGTCACCGTTCCCACATCTCAGACCTCAAATATAAAATATTACAGATTTTAGACATAGTTTTTGAATTAAAGAGTAAAGAAAATACTATGCAAAACTTATTGAAAAAATCAACTGCTTACACACATTTTCAAAACTTTGCCTTTTTTCAAAATTTTACACACAAATGCAAGAATTGCACACAAAATGCAAAATGCCTCGCGTCTCTTGCAAAATGAAGCACGGCATTCAAAATATCACAAACACGTCTCAAAAGCAAATATTTGCCATCTCTTTTGCCATAATATTAATTCCTGTTAGATTTGGGTGTGTTGCATAGAGAATTGTGTGTTGTGTTTTCTAAAAGTGTTTTATGAAATTGGAAAAGACCGAGAATTATTGTATGGTTTTGCAGATTTAGTGTGTTTCTGCTGTTTGAGAGGCAGGTTTCAGAAATGGTGTGACAAGTAAAGATGTTGTGTGTAAGCTGTTGAAAGAAAAAACTAATTACAAAATAAATGTAAGTGTAATCTGTTACAGTTACTGAGAAAAAATGTGTAATTAAATTAGAGTTACTTATGAAAATGTGAACGATTACAAGGGGGTTACATCTGAATAGTTTCACACAAATACAGATTTAGATGATTTCTTTCATAAACTGCTCTAAAATATGAGACACCAATGTTTCAAGAGTTTAGGACACAGAACACGTGCTTATTCCATAACTGTTTGATTTATTATTTGGGTTTATGTTTATGCTTTGTTTTTGTTTTTTAGATTAACTGTTTTTTTTTCTCCAAAGCAGTGTTCCCGTCATAACTGGAAAGATTTGATTGACAAGCTCCTAACTATTTCTTGTTATGGTTTTAAACTGTTTTAAACGTCAGAATGATCTCAAATTAATTTTGTGGTGGCTGTGCTTTAAAATATTATTATAATCTTAATTCAGGTAATCATTGGTAACTACTGTAGGTTAACTGCCTAGTTTACATTTGAATGTGATTAAGAATTAAAAAAACAATAAATTTATCAAAGTTCAATAAAGTATGAATCAGATTTAAAGTTATTCTAATACACTGCGTTACATTTATACAGGGTATTGTTTTAACTTTTATATTTCCAAACTAACCTTCCAACACTGGTGACACTGGAGCCAAAACCAGTCATAAGAGCAAAGTTATTTGTAGCAATAACCAACAATAATTGTATGGGGCAAAATTATCAATTTTTCTTATATGATATTAGTTTAAAGATCATGTAACTAAGATATTTTGTAAATTTCACCAAAATAAACAAATAATTTTGTATTAATAATATGCATTGCAAGAAATATTTGAACATTTAAAGGTGATTTTCAATATTTAGATTGTTTTGCACCCTCAATTATATTGCAAATTATTTATAACAAACCATACATCAATGGAAAGCTTATTTATTCAGCTTTCAGATGATGTATAAATATTAATTTAAAAAAAACTTGACTCATGACTGGTTTTGTGCTCCAGGGTCACTATTGTGCTCTTATAAACAGAAGGCGTAGATGAAGATCATAAATCAAGCTAAAATCATACCTTCAAGAGTTTTTATCTCACACGCTGCCGCTGGCTGAATGCCTGTGAAGAGATATCGCATTATTAAAACTCAAAATGGAAGTTATAAAACATGAATGATATTTTTTCTTCCAGGATTGCATCACTCTGTATCTGCAGCAGAACCTTGTTTTTCATGCAGGGTGAGTTTTGAGTTATGATGCGTTATATCATGTCTTCTGTCAGACTCGAGGAAAGCCAACATACTAAACTCACATTTACGAGCTTATAATACACGTTATCTATTTGTGTCTGTAGATTTTAATTACTAGACATATCCTTTAAAGACCTCTTTTTAAAAGGAGACATTTTTATCTGTCAATTTGGACTTTTTCTTGCATATTTTGATTTTATATCTCACAATTTGGACACTTTTTTATGTTTATATCCTGCCATTTTGAATTTTTCCTCACAATTCTGGTTTTTATTGCAGAATTTTTTTATTTTTTTTTCACAATTTCGAGTATAAATATTCTACAGTTAGGAATTTTTTTTGCAATTCTGGGTTTTTGTTTCACAATTTTGACTTTTTCTTGCAATTTTTTGAACACTTTTTCTCAAATTTTAAATTTATATCTCACAATTCTGTTTTTTTTCATAATTCTGAGATTATATATCATAATTTTGACATTGTTCTTGAAATTTTTAGAAAGAAGATCAGAATTGTAAGATATATTTTAGTTTATTATGAAGGTTTTTACAGATGGGTTTGTTCATATGTCATTCACTTGATTTATCAAACATTTTATTCCTAAAAACATACTGAGAGTTTTTTTGGTTTTGTATTTATAGGAATATCTGGCAACGCTAATATCTGGCACTAGTCAATGGCAATGGACAGATCATTACTGACAGGATTGCACATTCAGTAAGGGGAAAGCATAGAAATATCATGATATTATCTCTCAGAAACGTTATCAACGCTATCAAAAACAGTAGTATTTAACACTAAGTAGGATACAGAATGAAATAAAATAGCCCATGCAAACACTAGCCATGAAGTCCATGTTATGTCATTCAGTATAGTAGTTACATTTTCACAAATCATGCTAAAACATTCATAAGAGCATCTATACAGCAATGATTATTAATGAAAACTAACAGTGATATATGCTGTTGCATGATCAATAAACAACTGATTCAATTATCCACCCCTAACTTATAGTAAAGTATTTTGATGCAATAAATATGGTATAATTTAAAGATGCTCATTCATCCAAAACAGAGAGAATATCTTTCACAAACATCTACGTGTCTGTCTCTTTTACAGTGTTTAGTGTTTATAATGAGTTGTATTTGCAGGGGTTATTATATCACCATTCTTCCCCAGGGCTCACTATTCAAACCCTGGCTGCGGCCGTGCCTACGTGAGTGTAAAGAGAGTGTAACGTACGCATGTGAAGTTACGCAGCAGTAACGCCAGTCACTTACCCTGCGTTAACGCGGCGGCGGCGGCGGGGCTGATGGGCACCGTGATCTCGGCGGCCGCCTCCGCCGCAGGAAGGCTGATGATGGTGGCTTCTCCCAGCAGATTGCAGATGCGCTGCTGCATGGAGCTCAGGATGACGGGCACGCTGCTGCAGTCGCCCGTGCCCTCCATGGCCGCCCGCGCCTGGGCCACTTTTCGCCGCACCTCCGTCTTGAGATCGGACCATTTCTTCTTGACCTCCGCGTGCTCGCGCTGGCAGGTGCTCACGGCGTTCACGCGCTTCAGGATGTCCATCCACGCGCTGTTCTTGGCGATGTGCGTGACGCCGGCGTTAAAATGGTTCACCAAAATGTGTTTTTGCTTCTCCATCTCCTCCACGATGATCTCCACCTCCCTTTCGGAGAAATTAGTTTTTCTCTTTTTGGCTTGAGATGCCATTACGTATTTAATTGGACTTAGGGAGGGGGGGGTGGTATAAAATTGCGTAGAATACGTAAAAATAGTAAGTTTTTGTCCTGACACAATTGCGCAGCGTAATGGCTTCTTGAATCGACTTCTCTTCCAACAACAACGTTTGCGGACGCAAATGGCCGAAGTCCCGCCCATTCTTCACCTCTTACGAATCCCATTGGCTTAGATTTGCCATTGACGGTGACGAGCTTTCTTTTTTATTGGTGGAAACTGTTATCAGGCATTACCACACCATATGTTTGCACTAGACTTATTGTCAACCACAGGAGGGAGCTATTTGATAACAAAGGTGTGTGTGTGTGCTGTGTGTGTGCGTGTGTGTGTGTGTGTGCGTGCGGTGTGTGTGTGTGTGTTTCGCGTGCGTGCGTGCGTGCGTGTGTGTGTGTATGTGTGTGTATTCTTACATTTTGTTGTATATAATCTATAGTAGTCCACCTTTTAAGTAGATCAAAAAAGTTAAATTAAAGTTGTCTACGACAAGAATGCTTTTAGGTTTTAGGACAACTTTGATGAAAGGTTTTGATCTCTTCAAATGTTGACTTGTAATAATATATGTGACTGTATTATTCATCATTATATGAATTTATGGTGTATAAAATGTATTTATTAAATCTCTACAATCTATAAAATAAATGTGAAATATAATTATGGTACTCAAAACATGGGTACAGACAGAGCATTGTAAAAAAGTGAACATAAGCGTTCAGAAGAAATACATTTTGACTGGAATTCAAATTTGCATTCATTATTAATGTATCCCCTTCTTTAATACTGAGGAAAGCAAACAAGCAGTTTTAAAGTGCAAAAGCAACAAATATCTGTCCATTGCATCCAGATCCTACACTCTAAAAAAATGGTGCTGTATCTTCTTTGGTTCGTAGGGGTGCATATACCCACAACATCTTGGCTTTTTCTGCATGGTTATTTGGCACCGCTACCATAACCTGTTAAGCTCCTGTATGGTTCTTCGCCGGTTCTTTGGCATGACTGAGGGGCTATATAGCACCGCTACCATATACAGAACCTGTTAAGCCCCTGTATGGTTCTTCAGCGGTTCTTTGAGGGGATTAAGGTGCTAAAAAGCACCACTACCGTACAAAGAACCTGTTAAGCTCCTTTAAAGGTTCATTACGAGCCAAAGAACCACTGTTGGTACTGTTTAGCACCATTTTTGTTGAAGAAATACAGTGCTTTATGGCACCTCTTATGGTTCTACATAGCACTATTTGAACATATGGGGTATATAGCAACAAAAGTGATTCCCCTATGATTACGAGCCAAGAATCACTTTTAGTGCGATATAGCACCATTTTGTTTTAGAGTGTATAGATGAATTATAATGCAGATACTGTCCTTTCATTCGACCGATGGACAGTAAGGTTTATATTTATATGGAAGGCAAGGAAAACCAAAGGAAAAGTGGTACATAATAAAAACCACAGCCCTCATATATCTGACTGAAACAAGTCCGACTATTGTCACAACAAAACCCACTGACAGGTTTCCAGCATTGTCAAGCTTGAGCAAATACGTGCACTTGACCGTAAAGATTTGACCCGTGGCGTTTCTAAGAACTTATTGTGGAAGTGTGCAAACTTATAAAGTTACAAAATCAACAGGTCAAAGCCAGAGCTTTGAAGTTCATAAACTATAAATCTCATAAAACGGCTTTGTCTTAGAAATATCAGCAGTGGACCGAAATAGACCGTTCTGAGAATTCAGATTGATGTTATAGTTTAATAAAACTGAATTCTTAGAATAAAGTCACCTTTTCTAATAAAACGACCGCAAACACACAACCCGAGGCCTTCGTACGCTCAGACTAATGGATCACTAGCTGTGATATTTGTAGCTCAGATAACAGTAACGATGCTGTTCTGCTAATAAAGAAGTGTTGGCAGCATCTGGGACATTGTAAAGATGCTTTCTAACGCGTGAAATAGCTTGAATTTAGTGACATTGTAAATCTTTATCATCAAAACAAGACTAGCAACTATCTGCCCAGTGTCTGCCCTCACGCTTGACTGAAGTTAAACCTCATCGGTGCTCATGCAGAGCTTTATAAGAATCTGTCTCTCGTTCGCTGACGTTTGTGGATCAGTGGAGTTCCTGGAACGGAGAAAGTCTGTTATAAATCTCTTTTACTGTTTCATGTTTGATAGGCCTCTAAATGTTCAACATGATCAAACTTTGCTGAAATCATGTTGCATATGCTACATTGATAGTTTAGAGTTTGTTATCAAGTAAAAGGTCTTTTGGTGTGATTGTACAAACGTCCCGCTTCAGCTGGTGCTTCACGTGTCTTTTTGATGTCAAATCTTGACTGATATTTATAAAGTAAATGTAAGAATATAACTAATGTTTAAGATGAAGCAGCTTGGCTTTACTTGATTATGAATCTTTGTTTTTTTAACTCTCAAATCTGATCATTAGGCTTTTTATTTGTTCATATCTCAATCATCACTATATTGCACTGCTTTATGTTTTGATCATCAAACTAAGTATTTAAATATCTTACTAAGACATATTATTGGAGTGATGACTGATGCATTATATGTAATTATCTGCTATACTGTTAGAAAGATCTCACTGACATTATAAGCATCAGAATTTCTCATTTTTGTTCATATAAATATCAGCACATGCAGCAAATTGCATATTTTTGCTCAGTTTTGAACTGTTTTTTCTTTCATAATGTCACTATATCAGATTAGCCTATATGAGCCATAAAACCTGATGTACTAAACAAAAAACCTCTTTATATTTTGTCTAAAGGTTCAAAAAACTGTTCCATTAAAAATATATGTTTAAATATTATTTCATATATCAAGCTTTACAGGGTTATACAGCAGTGGGAATCTTTCAAAAAAGTTTTTGTTACTCGACTGGTTAAATGTTTCATTGAATTTATTTAAAAAAATATAAGGTAAGTGGCTGCAATCAAGTTATTTTAGCTACATTTAAATAAACAAATTTAGTTTATAAACTCATTTTAGTTTAAAATGAAAGGGTTAGGGTTAGTTAGGGTTAGGAAATCTACTAATTTAGTTTATAAACTAATTTAGTTTTCACTAACTTTCAACCAAATTTGTTTATTTGTAGCTAAAATAAATTGATTGCGACCACTTACCTTAAAAATATATTGTAAGAATCATCATTTTTTTCAGTATTGCACTAGTTGCTTGTAGAATGTATTGAAGGATCATATCAGTGTCGGTTATACTGATGAAGAAATAAAGGTCTTGTCATAAAGCAGCACAAGTTGAACATCGTCACAAATGTTACAGTGTTCTGGTGTATTGCCAACACAAGAGTTCATGCTATACACACACATATAGTAACAGAGTCACATGACAGAGGTGACGACCGCACTTCTCCGTGTGATTGTGATGCTGCTGTCCATCAAGGACTCTTGCCTCATCTTTTCATTTCCCTGGCAGCACTTTGTGTTTCATTTTTACAGTCATGACACGCTGAAACACTTCCAGACTCTTCAAGCAAAACAAGTGAAGAGGAAAGTTCAAAGCACACGGCCAGCGAGAGAGTCCAAGACTTTATCATCATTATTGTTTCTATTGTGCAATCTGAATATACATTTATTTACAGCGGTTGAGGTTTTACCTGCAGCTTGTGAATGTAAAATACACCACCGTGCAAACATCTGGGACTTTTCTATGTTTTTTTGTCAAGAATGCATTGATTAAAAGCCACAGTAAAGACATTATTATATCTATTTCAAATAAATTATGTTCTTTTGAACTTTCTATTCATCTGTGAATACTGAAAAGCAAAATGTATCACAGCTTCCACAAAAAATATCGATTAATTTTCTACATTAATGATAATCAGAAATGTTTCTTGAGCAGTAAATCAGCATATTAAAATGATTTCTGAAGGATCACTGAAGACTGGAGTAATGATGCTGAAAATACAGCTTTGATCACAGAAATAAATTACATTTTACAATATATTCACATAGAAAACAGCTATTTTAAATTCAAATAATATTTTACATTTTTACTGTATTTTTGATCAAATAAATGCAGAAGACACATTTGGAAAAAGCCCTGTTGACCCCAAACTTTGAACAGTATTTGTATAGTATATAATTGTGAGAATGTAGCTTTTTTTGTATGTTTTAATATTGAAAAATCCTGAAATCTGTTCAATAAACAGATCTGTGATAACAGCCTCTATCCAGCCTCTCTTAAACTGCACGTTTCTCCTGTTTCTGTTGATACGAGCAGATCTTTATTGACAGGTTCTTGATCCAGTGTCCTCTTACTGAGAGACAAACAGTGACGTGAAGCCTGTTTTTCACCCGTCGATCTGACCTCCAGGTAAAGTTTATCAGACATGTTTCAGTGGATCAGACGTAATCCAGACAAACACAGGACTCAGGTCTGATGAACGCTGACCTTGTGTCTGTACTGTGGTTAATATACACCTTTAACAGCGTTAGCACCATAGATCAGTCTTTGAGTTTGAACGTATGGAGTCTTTATGAATGGCCCGTTTATCTTCATGTACAGGATATTATGTATGTGACATAAGCGATATATAGTTCAGACCTGCCTTATCGCTATATATTGTAAATGTACTGCAATCCATTGATCAGAAAGCTGATTTCTCAGAAAAACAACCTACTTTGTTTCATAACTTGTTTTATGATCCGCGTTATGATAAAGTATTTGAATAATTATAGCCTACTTTATTTAAATATTAAAATCTAAATATTTGTGCATTTATCATTTTTCTAAAGGGAAAATTATATTTAGACCTTAAAAGCATAAAATACTTGAAATAAACAAATCAACTTTAACTGAAATAAAATGTGAAAAATGAACTTGCCTCCTAAAGCTAAAACCGCATCATTTGACCTTTATTATACTTTAGTATTAATAAATGTGGAACCTTTTTAATTTTACTCAAGTATTACAGACATTGTCTCCATATTGAAGTATAATTTCTGAACACACCGATACAAAAAAATAAAAAGAAAGAAAGAAAATAAAAAAAGAAACATTTTGATTTTGTAAATATATAAAGATTATACAAGTATACTTTACAAAACGTACTTTTTCTACTTCAAAATAGATTTTTCGATTTCAAAATTTAACTTTCATTCCTTTCTAGTTATTTGTGAAATTGACTCGCAATTTCTGAGTGAAAAATAGTTAAATCACACCAACATCTTTTTAGTGTAAGAAGAAAAAAGAGAGAGAAATCTGAGAGGCCGCTCTTCATTTGCTCTGTTTCACTCTGAACTAAAAGTCTTGAGTTAATGGACTATCACTGGTTGTCATTTCACACGGCTGTATTTCTCTACCGAACATCCCCGCTGGATGAAATCAGAGCTCTGTACTGACTCCCAAAGCCTGCGTCTCTCCCCTTCCATGTGTTTAGTGATCCCCGCTATGTGACTCGGCTAAAATTAGTTTTTAGAGAGCACTGGGGTCAAATTCAATCATAAGGCCATGTTGCATACAGAACATGAGTGCACTGCTTCTCTCCAGCTGCACTGGATTGTGTTACAAAGCTGCTGACGCATAAGACATTTTCTATTTTGGCTTTGGAGTAAAGGAACTGTGGTATACTCACACTGAAATACATGAATAAAATACATTTTGTTTCTTCATCAGATTTGGAGAAATTTTGCATTGCATCAATGTCTCTGCAGTGAATGGGTGCCGTCAGAATGAGAGTCCAAACAGCTGATAAAAACATCACAATAATCCACACCACTCCAGTCCATCAGTTAACATCTTGAGATGACAAAATAACTGATGTGGCTGGATTTTGATGACAGATGGATTTCAATGCAGAAATGGTAATATAGATTATGGACTCATGTTTTGACTGGAAGCAACCGTTTAAATTAAAAACAACTTAATTTGTTTCTTACAAACACATAGTTTTTGTCTTCTCCAGACATTAACTGATGGACTGGAGTGGTGTGGATTATTGTGATGTTTTTATCAGACTCTCATTCTGACGGCACCCATTCACTGCAGAGCATCCATTGCTGAGACACGGATGCAATGCTACATTTCTCCAAATATGATGAAAAAACAAACTCTGATATAGCCTGATAGTGAGCACACGTTCATCAGACATTCATTGTTGGATGAATTTAAGACCTTAAAGAGGTCTAAACACCACACCGGGCTTTTCCATCGCTGTGTGTGTGAATCATGTCCTGTATTCAGGTTACAGATGAATAGGTTGGTGTCTCCCTCTCCACAGATACCGTATAAATCTCTCTGGAGTTAGTCTTGGCTCGGACGCTTATCCTCCAGCAGACTCTGACGTAACATTGTAACCGGAGCAAACAGCTTTGCTGCAGGATTATGCCCTGCAAAGTTCAGCGTCGCCGGTTATATTTGGGCCTATTAACACTAATTACTGCTTCTAACCAAGAACATACCTCGCACTGACCTGCTGGTATGTTTAACTCCAGTTAGTAACATTCAGGCTTCAGTGTTATTTAAAATATTCAACCATAAAAAGACAATTTGATAAATCACAGAACATTTTCCATATGCATTGGGGTTAACTCTCATAATCACAATAAACATATAAATACACACATTAAAGCACAATTGTGAAGACATCTCATGTAAGTGTACTTGTTGTTATCATCTTATGTGATTTTGGCATTTTAGATTGTCATTTCATAAATGCAACCACATAGATTTTATGTTAACGTTTATGTAAATGACCATAAGAAATTATAGCTGAACTAAAATACACAGAAAAGTCAGGTACAATTGCACAAAATACGTTTAAAAGTTTTTCAGCAATTAAAAACTTCATTCAAAATGTTTGATTTCTATTCATACTTTGAAATAGTTTTTATATTTTGTATGTTCGTTTTAAATTTTGGTTAAATATTTATTATTTGTTATTGTTTTTTGTTTATAGTTTTATTTATATTTATTTAAGTTTTAGTTGTATTATTTTAATACATGTATTTAAACTAAATGAAGTATGACATCGTGCCTTGGAAACTAGCTGAAATAAAGTATATATATATATATATATATATATATAATTATTTAAAGTACACAAAAGTTTTAGGACCTTTAGTTTTAGTTCATGTTGGTTGACTGGAACCCTGCCTTGAGGCATGCTATAGCTTTAGATAGGCCAATAACTTTCTATGTTTTAGTAATTCTGTATTTTTTGTTTTCAGTATACAACACATTGCAGGTCTGTACCGGTTTCTCTGTTCTGAGGAGTTTCACTCGAGAAAAAGTGCATTTCTATGAGTCACTCTTTTGGAAATGTCCCAGCATGTCACATGTCTTCAGGCAGATAGTGCTGGTATTCATTCAATTCAATATGGCCAAAGCTTGTACAAAATCGTAAAATAATAATAATTAATAACTCAATGAACATTGCATTAATAGAATGGAATATTATAACATCTTAGAAGTATTAAACTGTAACACATTAGAACGTGTGAACTTTACACTTACATACACACACATACACACATACAAGGATCACTGAGGTAACAAAAGGGTAACACACAGCAGGTCAGGTCAGACACACACACTCATTCACCTGATGTTTCTCACTGTGACACACACACACACACACACACACACACACACACACACACACACACACACACACACACACACACACACACACACACACACACACACACACACACACACACACACACACACACACACACACACACACACACACACACACACACACACACACACACACACACACACACACACACACACACACACACACACACACACACACACACACACACACACACACACACACACACACACACACACACACACACACACACACACACACACACACACACACACACACACACACACACACACACACACACAGGCTGTGGCACATCCGCACGTATCTCGCAGTCGCAGCAAGTTCATTCCGGCCGAGTGTAGTGAAAGAGGCGGGTCTCGTTTACATACGAACGCAATGGATTTCACCCGTGATTGGACGATAAGCCTCTGACGGTGGTCAAATTGGTTTAAAGGCGCAAAACACGCTGACCAATCAGAGTCCGACGCCCTTTACTCAGTGGGCGTGTCTAAGGACTTTTCTCTACTTTATCAGGCCCTTTACCGGCATTTCAGCATTTAACCGCCGGCAGGAGAGAGTGTTCTCGTGTTATTTATTTATTTATTGTCGAAGACTTTTATTGTTTTGAAGATGTTGTGCCTGTGTCTTTATGTGCCTGTCCATAACTCCGATCAAGTCGAGGTGGATTATTTTGAATCGAACGGATTACCGTCTGAGCTGAAATCACTGAAGTCGCTCAGTGTGCTCCTCCCGTCGCAGGAATTCTCGACATATCGAAAATGGAGGAAGGTAAGACAATCTACATATCTATATATTCTTCATTGTGATGTAACATGAAAAGTAGTTAAACCGATTAAACTAAAATGTGGTTTACTTATTTCATGATTCAAAAGAAACTCCACATTTTTTAGGCATTACGTTTCCGGTGCTCGTTCCTCCTTCCTGCGCGCGCGCTTCCGTTCAATTGACCATATATGGAGTTTCCCAGAACGAAACATAAAAGCGCTCATTATTATTGCTATCGACTAATTAAAGTGCGTCAATAATGTGTTGTATTGTTTAATCGCATCAATGCCGTGGTACTGTAACTCATACATTATACTTGTATATCGTTGTCCTTGAACTCACGCACTAATAAGGCTGCATGGCGCGTAGTATGCACTTAGGGACGCAGGGAATGTTCCTGTTTGTGGTTAATAATGTTATTTGAACAAGGTTTTTAATTGCATCTGTAATCTGATCTGCACATGTAACAAGACTCTCTCTCATTCTGTCGGTTCCAGTTTGCCAGGTGTTGGCATTCACAAATGTAACTTTTACTGCTGCAATGCATTGTATATTCTCACTCACATGCTCTTGCATCTTATTTTCTCCTCACAGAAAACCCTGGACACTGAAGAGAAAAAGCATGACGGACAGCTGGACTTTGAAGAGTTCGTTCACTACCTCCAAGACCACGAGAAAGACCTGAAGCTTGTCTTTAAAAGCCTGGACAGAAAGATTGCTGGTATTATGCCTTAATGCAATGCTTTAGACTTCCACATTTGCAGCTTGGTGATTTTGAAATAGCTGACCTTTGATTATTTGTTCCTTATCAGGTCAAGTGAATGCCGATGACATTGTGAACTCACTGCGAGATCTCGGCGTCCATATTTCCCTCCAGCAAGCGGAGAGCGTCCTTCAAAGGTGAATATTGTTTGAATAAAACCTGGACAATACTGCAAAGATGTGTTCTGGTTGAGCTTTGACTGATAATATTCACAGTGACACTTAAGTCTAAAAACGGCTTGTCATTTATCAATACTTTGTATTGCTTTACTATAAGCACAGTTTTATTAATTTTAAAGTATTTTTATTGCATTATCAATTTTAATTCTACTCATAATTTCTCTGGGATTTATTAGTTATTTTTTTTACATTACCAAACCTGTGGTTTATGACTGTATAAACACAGTGACCGCTGAATGGACTGAGTCACAGCTTTGTTGGAAGTTTTTATGATCTTTTATATTTACTGTGAAGCACGAAACTAATTCGCAGGCTCTAAATGATCTTCTTTCTGTCCCATTTTCCTCACGCAGCATGGACAAAAACGGCACAATGACTATCGACTGGAACGAATGGAAGAAGCATCCCACATTACAGCCTGCCGAAAACATTCCCGAAATCATCCTGTACTGGAAACACTCGACTGTAAGCATGTTCTCACACAAACCCTGCACTCCGTCCAAATCCCTCAGAACAACAGACAAAGCTTATTTAGTAAAAGCTGCTTTATTCATGTAGACTGCAAAGTGGCATTAATATAAAGATCTGATTAACATGTCTACTCTGAATGATTCAGATGCCTTAAAATGTGCATAAATTAGTCTGGTTTAGGATTGGTTCAGAGCGTAGGTCTGGTATATATGACTGCCTAAAATATCTCCAGTCCCACTGGAACACCGTGATCTAGGACGGGGTCCAATTTAATGAGTATAACCTTACAGCTACTAAATCTTCACTAGTCTGTCTCCAGAGCATCCTTCTATTAATACAGCCGCCAGAGTTTGCTTAAATCCATCCATTACAAAAATGCAAATCAAATGTCAGCGCGCTCAAATTAAACGTGACCGTTCCTTCACTGCAACACCTTATGCAACAATTCTTGTTGACACTCTCAATTAGATGATTTTGAGACTGTGCCGTTCAATATCAACGACCTACTTCAGATTCTGGTTTAAACCGGACTGCAGCCTTTGTTCTCACGAGGCAGAGTTCGGTTGGAAATCTGATGCAATGTGCACGAGTTTGCAATTAGTTTGGAAAGTCCACAATGGATTTTTTTTGACTGAAACGGCACATTGGTGCCCTTTAAAACACGCAGGCTAGTTCCAGGTTTTTGCAGCGTCTCTGGTCCAGACGACTCTGACGCACACGCTGTTGCTGCCAAGGCCGTTGCACTTTAGTTCTCTTGCAGCTGACTGTTGAACTTGTGAAATACTACACTGCAAAAAAAATCTGGTGTAGAAATTTAGACCCAGAAATTACTAGGAAATATGTGATATGATGAGAAAGGCAAGTAACGCACTGAGTTAAAGTGGAAATTTTGACGTAGAAAGACGGAAATAATATATATATTATTTTTTTTGTAAAATACTGCAATTTGTTTTATTTACAACTTAGAAAAATATTTTTTATTTAAAATATATATCAATGTATAATATACAACTAATTACAATGGCATGTCAAATAACACATTGAATTAAATGTAAAATTAGACTGAAATTGTATTTTCTTGTGCAAAAAGAGATTATGTATTATAATTTTTTAGAGTGTAGCTGCGTTTACTGAAAACAGTGCTTGACTGATATGTTTATATTGTTGTGTTTATTGTCAGTGGTCTTTAACCATGTCTGGGATCCGTTTGTTTGCAGATCTTCGATGTGGGAGAGAACATGATGGTCCCAGATGAGTTTACCTCCGAGGAGCACGTGACCGGGATGTGGTGGAGACATCTGGTCGCCGGTGGAGGAGCTGGAGTCGTTTCCCGAACTTTCACAGCTCCGCTCGACCGGCTCAAAGTCCTCATGCAGGTACAGCGACGCACACACCTTAGAATTACCTGCAGAACAGCCCAAAGTCACTGCTGGGTGAATAGAGCTACATCAGTGTTGCATCTTGAGTGTTTATGCTCTATTAAAATAATAAAACCATCTGGTTTCTTAAGTTATTAATTTACAGAAGGTTTTTACTAAATCCCAACCTCAAGTTTCTCTATAGACTAAAGGAGGTTTTATTTGCACAAGCATTTCCCTTTAATTGAAGTCCAAACTGGTTTCGTAACCATATGGCCGCTCGGGTTAAATCTGAGCACCTGGTTTTGTTTCCCAAGAGTCGTTATAGGAGTTAATCAGTGTCATGAATGTATATTCCAGTGACAGGATCTGGACTCTGAGTAGTTATACAGTCCAGTCAGGCGACCAATCAGACTCTGCGGAGTCAATCACACCCTCTGTGCTGCGCTCTGATTGGTCAGATAGGAGATAGCGTCTGACGTTGTCACGGCCGAGTGATAGTGACGATCTGTGTCATGTTTACATCAGCTGTTACTCAAACAGACTTTGATCGTTCAGTGATTTGGGCCAAAAACCTTTTTTACCTACATTTTCCCAAATCCTCAACTTTGCTCTAGTTTTAATTGAATGTCATGAAAGTATGATATCATCTGTTCATATTGACACACTAGTCTAATAAACCGATGTTGTTGGCTCTTCTGTTTCAGGTGCATGGATCTCATGGAAACAACATGTGTATCATGAGTGGTCTCGCCCAGATGATCAAGGAAGGAGGGATGCGCTCGTTATGGAGGGGCAACGGCATCAATGTCATCAAAATCGCACCCGAGTCGGCGCTCAAATTCATGGCTTATGAGCAGGTACGAGACCAGAGATGATGCGCTTGTTTTGTCAGGGATACCAATTTCTGACCGGAGAAGCATAATGAAGAAAGATCGCTGCACTTTCAATGCAATTCCAAAATTAAGCTTTATAGTTAATGTTTGAAATCAAAGAAACCGGTTTATTATAGTCAACTAAAACATAACAAATATTTTCAGAACTTTAAAATAAAAAGTAGTGTGTGTCAGTTTTTTTTTTTTTTCCAAAGTTTAAATGCTAAAATATTTTCACATTAAATAAAGTAAAAAGAATAAACCTATTAAAATACATTTTTACCAAAAGATTTAGAAATGCTAACAAATAAATGTAATTCAAAATATTAACAAAACTATGAAGTATATCAATAATACTAAAATAGCATGGCAAGGAACATGTCATAAATATTAGTAATTTACTGTTTTGTAAATTATTATACTCTTTATTGTTTCTATAATACAGTATCATTGCAAGTTTTATATATTATTATTGTTCGGGGAAAACAGGTTTTTCTGTTCTTAGCTGATCACATGCTTGCTTTGTGTATAAATGGCACTGATTAAATGAATCCTCTTCTTCGTCAGATCAAACGTCTGATGGGAAGCAGTCGGGAAACTCTGGGCATCACCGAGCGCTTCGTAGCAGGTTCCCTGGCAGGAGTCCTCGCCCAGAGCACCATCTACCCCATGGAGGTGCGTCTTAAAGATTTCTAGTTGCTATTTTCATTTGCATCTCAGACAATTAAGCTGGCATGATGTTAAAAACCAAACCTCTCAATGCTCCTCTGTTCAGGTTCTCAAAACCCGTCTGGTGTTGAGAAAGACCGGCCAGTACAAGGGCATCTCAGACTGCGCCAAACAGATCCTGAAGAGCGAGGGAGTGTCTGCGTTCTACAAAGGCTACGTCCCCAACATGCTGGGCATCATCCCGTACGCGGGCATGGACCTGGCCATCTATGAGGTGAGCAGAGGAACTCCAACTAAAGAATCACAGCGTCTGCTGTCGCTCGCCATCAGAAAGAGCTCACTTTATTTGCTCTTGGTAGACGCTGAAGAACACTTGGCTCGAGCGCTATGGGACGGAGAATGCGGATCCGGGTGTGTTAGTGCTGCTAGCCTGCGGTACGGTCTCCAGCACGTGTGGCCAACTCGCGAGCTACCCGCTAGCTCTCATACGAACACGCATGCAGGCGCAAGGTGAGTCCCATGGGTGTAAATAATATATTATATTTAATACAGTTAAACAGCTTTAATGCATTTAATTTATATAATGCATGTGTTTTATTTAATATACATTAAATTGTATATAAAATGAATTTCTTAAATATTAATACTGTTTATACACTTATTTAATAATGCATTTTATTTAATGTACTTTTTAATACTTGTGCATTTATTTTATATATTATGTAATACACTTTTTCTATATATATACATTTTCTGCACGAAAGTACAAGAAAATCCACTGTTTAAAGTTAAATGAATGCATGACTTTTCCAAAGTTGATAAAATCATGTTCTTGGTATTGACCAAAATAATATGGTTTTACTATAATCAAGCAGCCCTAGTTTATGGTGCATTTTAATGCATGCATTTAGCAGACGCTTTTATCCAAAGCGACTTACAGTGCATTCAGGCTAAACATTTGTATTATCAATATGTGTTCCCTGGGAATCGAACCCACAACCTTTGCGCTGCTTACACAATGCTCTATAACCACTGAGCCACAGGAACATGCATTTACTGAGTATTGTTTCTGTTTCTGCAGCTGCGGTGGAAGGGGCGTCTCCGGTCTCAATGAAAGGACTCTTCAAGCAGATCATGAAGACCGAGGGCCCCATGGGTCTCTATCGGGGCCTGACCCCAAACTTCCTGAAGGTCGTCCCGGCCGTCAGCATCAGCTACGTTGTGTACGAGCACATCAAGTCGACGTTAGGCGTGCAGTCAAGATGAGGCCGTGAAGAACGCACACGAGGCGTGAATCTTGAGGCTTCGAACCTTGAGGTGTGGAGACCATCTCATTCTGTGAATGTGAGCGAGGACGAGGATGCTGCTAACAAACATCTCATTCTTTAGTGTTGTAAAAAGAAGTTTGAAATCAGGGATCAATGTTTTTCATGTGACCGTTGTGTGTGTGTTTGGTCATATACATGTAAAGTGTCACTACGAGAAGGACTCGAGTGCTGTTATCATGCAGTCAGGAGTGCACTACAAACTACTGTCTAATGCATTATTTCATGCCGATTGAAGTTGCACTACTTGCTGCTTTATATTGACTAAAGTAATATATTTATACATCTTTATAACCAGATATTTATTTGTTGTGGCATCCGTTTAATGAATGTGTTGCACGTCTCTGAGTTTCAGAAGCCAGTGTTTTTCAGTTGTTCGACTGCTGTCTAATCTTAATTGTGGTTATTTTAAATCGGCACACTGTTGTTCTTAGCTTTGTCTCAATATAATATCTGGTTGATTTGAAGATGAATGCACTTTAATTGCTTTAGTCAGTTGTGAATGCAATGACTGTAAACGTTGTGTTATGGGGACCATATGTTCGAGTAATAAATGCACGTGATATGCTTACTTGCAGTATTGGGGTTTTGAGTACATTAATTTCAGTATATAAATGCACAGGTTTGTGTCTGAAGGACTGGAAACTGTTCTTGTGAATGAATGATTTAAGTGTGTCTGAGATTTTCATTGAAACTACATTTGTTTCAGTGCTTATTTTGGTTTTAGATCTTTTTTTTTTTTTTTTACAATTAATAAATAAATACCTTAAATGTAATTTATTTTTTCAATAAAAAAGTAATATTCATAGTAGATTGTCTTTCGTGTTTTTGATTTTTAGAAATGCTTCCAAATGTTATATTTACAAATGTGACAGCCAAATCTACAACTAAAATGGCTATTTAATATAAAACAAATTACTCCATTAAATCAAGTTGATACATGTGTATATTATTCTGGAAATTGCACAATTATAAAACAAAAAATATTAACTGTAAAGCTACTATATATATACAGATACATCTAAAATAATTTGAATATCATGAAAAAGGTCAATAATTGTCACTCATTTCAGAAAGTGAAACCCATATATTATATTGATTCAATCATTACACACAGAGTGAAATGAAGTGCTCTAAAATGTTCTGGTAGATGGCTGCGTTGACTGTGGACTTCAGAAAACACAGTGGACCAACACCAGCAGATGACATGGCAGCCCAAATCATCACTGACTGTGGAAACTTCACACTGGACTTCAAGCAACATGGATTCTGTGTCTCTCCACTCTTCCTCCAGACTCTGGGACCTTGATTTCCAAATGAAATACAACATTTACTTTCATCTGAAAAGAGGACTTTGGACCACTGAGCAACAGTCCAGTTCTTTTTCTCCTTAGCCCAGGTAAGATGCTTCTGACGATGTTTCTGTTTCAGAAGTGGCTTGGTAGCTCTTTTCCTGAAGATGTCTGAGCGTGGTGACTCTTGATGCACTGACTCCAGCTTCAGTTCACTCCTTGTGAAGCTCTCCCAAGTGTTTGAATCGGCTTTGCTTGACAGTATTCTCAAGCTTGCGGTCATCCCTGTTGCTTGTGCACATTTTCCTACCCAATTTCTTCCTTCCAGTCAACTTTGCATTTAATATGCTTTGATACAGCACTCCTTGAACAGCCCCCCCTTTCAGTAATGACCCTCTGTGACTTACCCTCTTTGTGGAGGGTGTCAATGATCGTCTTCTGGACCATTGCCAAGTCAGCAGTGTTCCCCATTATTGTGGTTTCAAAGAACAAGAGATACCCAGAATTTATACTGTATGGATGGTCATTTATTGAAACTCAAATGTAAATATTCTAATATTTTGAGATACTGATTTTTGACTTTCATTAGCTGTAAGCTCTAATCATCAAAATTAAAACAAAAAACTTTTGAAGTGTTTTACTTTACATGTGATGAATCTAAAATATATGAAAGTTTCACTTTTTGAAATAAGTTACAAGAAAAAATTTACTTTTTCACCATATTTAATTTTTTTAGATGCACCTGTATATGCATGCTACACTTTAAAATCTGCTGATGCCTTTCTTACATAATCTGGTGAAATAGCTAATATTATATTTCACCATCTGACCTATTTACACAAGATTGCGGGTTCGTCCTAGTTAGATTTGACCTGGTCTCTGAACAGTTGCATGGATAATATCTCTGTAACGGAATTCAACTGAAGTGTTTCATGTCTTTGTTCTGATCAGGGATTGAACTGCCATCTGCAGCTCAAATCACTGTACTGCCATCATCGCCAGTCGTCAAATGTTGTAATAACGAGATGTTGGCATTTTACTTTTTTATTTAAATGTAAATTTGAACAGGACATTGGCATTTTAACTTGTTATTTTTTTTATTTATTGTATAATGTTTAATTTAATTAATATAAACCACTTGGTTGTAGAACAATTAATATCTAAAAGAGTCGTATTTTGAAATCTGACTAGGAAAGTGACTTTTATTTTGAAGTCTAATCTCACCATCCGCTCAGACCCGGAAATGTCAACAAAATCGGAGTAAAACAAACATACAAGACCAGCGATTTCATCTTAGACATGAGTTTAAAATGGTCTACTTTATGTTCATGTGTTTTATTATAAGAGTACACACAGACTAGTACTTGTATATTTCATAATCTCGCTATGTTTGCAGTGTTCTTAGTTTAGGTGTTGTTTATAAGCGCAGGATGTTTAAATCAGGCTGTTTAGTGCGAACTGCTCATGTTATTCTGACCTGGCTCACGACTTTAGTCCTGTTTCTGCACAACACAGGTACATCTCCTTCTTTAAGTGTGATTTCATTATGTGTGTGTGTTCAAATCTATTTATATACAGTTGTGCTCACAAGTTTATAACGTTATACCCCTTGCAGAATGTGCAAAATGTTCATAATTGAAACAAAATAAGAGGGATCATGAAAATTGAATGTTATTTTTTATGTATTACTATTATGAATAAGCTATTTCACATAACAGATGTCTACATGTAGTCCACAAGAAAAAATAATAACCGAATTGATGAAAAAATGACCCCATTCAAAAGTTTACACACCCTTGAATCTTAATACTGTGTGTCGTTTCCTGGATGATCCATTTTTTGTATATATTATTTATATTTTAATATTTAGTGATAGTTGGTCCTGAGAACTTTTGAACAGGATGATGATTTGTAAATTCTTCTCATTTTGTTAACGATTATAATTTTTAATTTAGTGCTAGACTTCAGAAGCTACATAAATATGACATGTTTCCCAGAAGACAAAATAAATACAATATACCCTAATAATGCAATTCAAAAAGTTTACACCCCCCGTCTCTTAATGCATTGTGTTGCCTTCTGGAGCATCAGTAAATGTGTTCACCGTATATAATAGTTATGCATGAGTCCCTTAATTGTCCTCAGTGTTAAAAGATGGATCTCAAAATCATACAGTCACTTTTGGAAAGGGTTCAAAGATGCAGGAGCTGGGGATTTTTCTCATGAACAACTATCACACAATATAAAAACAGTCGTGGATCATCACACGGTATTAAGATTCAAGGGTGTGTAAACTTTTGAATGGGGTCATTTTTTATAAATTCAGTTTGTGTTTTGTCTTGTGGAGTATATCTGTTATGTGAAATAGTACTAAATAAAACATAACATGCAATTTTCATGATCCCTCTTATTTTGTTTCAATTATTAACATGTTACACATTCTGCAAGTGGTATGTAAACTTATGAGCACAGCTGTATATATATATTATATTAAAAGAAATGTAAAACTCGTGTTCTTGAGCAGATCTTCGTAAGTGTCAGGAGAGAGGAGACCTGGTCCAGCCCGTGCTGTTCATCTCTGTGGTTCTGCTCTCTGTCCTGCTGTACTTCACTGTGTCTCTGATGGATCCTGGGTTTGTTCTGTCTGACAGCGACGCAACGGTAGCTATGACAGTAAGATCATATCTGACTCAAATAATACCGGTCTAATATAGGCTGATGTTTGGACTCGTTTAGGGAACATCAGTGGACCGTAATGAAGAACTGGAAAAGATGATTCCTCAGGATCACAGCTCGTTAAAGCAGCGACGCTGCGGCTACTGCTTTGTACTGGTACTGTAATAACCTAAACACTCGTTTTGCTCCACGATAAACTGAAGTGTGTGTGTTTCTTCCAGTAAACTCTGTTCAGTCTTTCTTGTTTCTCTTTGTGCGTGAACCAGCAACCGATGAGGGCCAAGCACTGTAGCATGTGTAAGCGCTGTGTGAGGCGTTTTGACCATCACTGTCCCTGGATAGACAACTGTGTTGGTGAGAGGAATCACAGGTGGTTCCTGCTGTACCTGTGTGTGCAGTTCCTTGCTGTATCTTGGGCTTTACAGGCTTCATGGTGAGTCTGAACAATATATAATGTATAGATATAGTTAGTATAAATATATCTTAACACAAAAGTAACATATTATAAAGACATTCATTCCAAGTTGGACCCAGCCTGTGAATTAAACAGGTCTTAACGATGCAGTTTCACATACTATATGCATTATTTATGCCAGGGGGTTTCAAATTGGGCTCTGGGGACCCCCGGGGGCCACAAAGAAAGTGTTAGGGACCGTAGAAAAGAAAAAGTGTGTAAATTAAATAAGATTAAACAAACTGACTAAACACATTTGATTAAACTGAAAAAATGTGTTAAAATAAATCAAATTTGATTCAAATAAATAACCAATAAAACTTTAATTTCATTAATTTAGTCATTTAGCAGACGCTTTTACCCAAAGCAAAAGTTGATTAAATAAACCAAATGTGATTAAAAATAAATACATAATAATAATAAAAGAAAATAATTTAAGTTTATTATTAAAATTAAATAAATAAAAATACAAATAAATTAATACAAATGTATTTATTTTTTAAACTAAATAAATGTGATAAAAATGATTAAACCAATAAAACTTTACAATTTTAAAATAAACAAATGTGATTAAAAATAAATACATAATAAATAATAAAAATAATAATGTTTATTATTAAAATTACAAATAAATTGTATTTATTTTTAAACTAAATAAATGTGATAAAAATGAAAACATTTAATTAATAAATAAATTAATTTGATTAAAATAAATACAATTTGACTTAAATAAAAATATACATTAATTAAATACATAAATAATAAAAAAGATGAAAGAAGATGTGATTAAAATAAATAAAAATTATTCAGATAACTAAATTTGTATTTAAATAACTAATAAACATACATTTTGATTAAATAAAATTTGATTAAAATAAATAACTAAATAAATGTGACTAAAAGAAATTACAATAAATAAGATTTGACTAAAATTTATTTATTCAAGTCATATTTGATTTAATTATTTAATTTCTGCATTTAACAGTATGTAGAAAAAAAAGACATAATGTTAAGTAACAGAAACTAAATATTTTCAATATAATATTTTCCCCATGTTTACAATATAATTTTTTGACAGTAGTAATTGTTTCTTTATTCATGAAATATATTTTAGTTTGAAGTTTAGAACGGGGGTCTCTCTCGTGAGGATGATCGTATCTAAAAGATTGAACCCCTGCAGTATATACTGTAAGACACACAGAGAGCAATTCATTAAGCTGATTAGCACTTTCCCTCATTACACACTCGACTCTATCGATCACGTCTAGATGTTTATCAGTTAACGCAAGATGCTGTGAGATCTGTGTTCAGAGTACAGAGTGTGCACTATGAGTGAACCTGAAGCATGCTTGTTTAAGGTCCGGCGTGGTCTTTGCACCCTCCTGGCAGCAGTGGTTCACTCAGAACGGACTCGTGCTCGGGGCGTTCGCCGTCACGGCCGTGTTCTCGGGGATCGTGCTGCTCCTGCTGTGCATGCACCTGTACCTGGCCTCGGTGAACAGCACCACCTGGGAGTTCATGTCCCGCCAGCGCATCGTGTACCTCAAACACTGCGACTCGGAGGAGAACCCGTTCGACAGAGGACTGGTCTGTAACCTGTGGCACTTCTGCTGCGTCTGCGGGACGGTAGCGTGGGAGAGGATCTACATCAGACACAGCAGCGGGACCGTGTGACTGCTTTTCATCGAGGAAAGCACTGGGGGTGTTATTGAGCTCTTCAGAGCGTCTCTTTAGACCCAACATTGAAGGTGTTTTTACTGGAGCTGGGCAACGATTTATCGTGCCCCCCCCGCTCTGCATATTTTGCATGTCTCTCTTTGTTAACACACCTGATTCAGATAATCAGCTTGTTAGAAGTGCGCTCCATGCATGAACTGTGTTCCGATTGACATGCTCCCTACACAGGGTCCATTGCTCCCTACACAGGGTCCATTGCTCCCTACACAGGGTCCATTGCTCCCTACACAGGGTCCATTGCTCCCTACACAGGGTCCATTGCTCCCTACACAGGGTCCATTGCTCCCTACACAGTGTCCATTGCTCCCTACACAGGGTCCATTGCTCCCTACACAGTGTCCATATCCATTGCTCCCTACACAGGTCCATTGCTCCCTACACAGGGTCCATTGCTCCCTAATCCAAGTTTACGTCCCTGCATCTTTGTGACATCATATGTAGTAGCACTTTGAACTTTTCACCTGTGATGTCCACTTCTTTAATTCTGAAGCGATAAGAGTAACATACGATATTGGAATTGTGCCAGCTTCAGGAGATTTCTCAGTTTATACAACAAAAAAAGATGATAAAACGCAAAAATCTGACGCTGGTTACCTTAAACTTTTATGTTTTCTCTACTTTTGATTTTTTACAGTGTATATAATATATATGTGTGTACTGTGTATATTTATTTTGTATATATTTAAGAAACAAAATTATAAAAGTATATTATTTATATATAATTTAAATGATATGCATATAAATATATTTATAAATATATCCTGTATGCATGTCTTTATATATACATCATAAATATACACAGTACAGATAAATATTATGTACACTAAAATGCTTTTATTTTGGATGCGGTTAAATGTTGCCCAGCATTAATTTTTACTTATACTGATGTGATGTGGTTATTTCCATCATAAACCTGCAGGGAACATGTACAATATCTACTTGACAAATTAATTAAGTCATTAATCATTGTTTGGTATTAAGAGAAGGATGTTTTTGGTCTGTTTTCTACTCATTTGTTGCATAATGTATATCTGTTCACATATAATCAGGGACGGTTTGTATAGTTCACAAGAGTTTCAGTTAAACCTTGCTTTTTATTGGTTTAAGTTCATTTTATATGTGACTAAATAAACTTTTGCACACAATGTTTATTGACTCAATAATGAATGAGTTTATTTATTCATATCTGTCTTTAAATTAACTGCAAACCTGGATTTGTGAGGTGGGCAAACTTCTAATTAGGCCTCGAGATGATTGAAATTATTTAAAACAAGGCAAAACAAATCCAGATATTTCCTATTTTAATCCCCCCCCCCCCCCTCAACAACCATAGTTTCCGTCTGGAAAACCTGGATATATGAGGTATCCTAATCTTAAAAGTATGATAATGTACTGTAAATAATAATAACATTTGAAAACTCAGTTGGCATTTATAAAATAAATATTAAATATAAAAAAAATTCTAGCTATACAAAAACTAATTTATTTTATAGGGTAAAAAAATAATTAATTGATTTTAAAATTTTTTTTTTTTTATCTTCATCCAGTAAAATTACCCCAAAATTACCAGAAAATGCAATGTATTGTGGCTAGGGTGAGTATTGTGTAACATGTAAAAGAAAGTTAAGAACCACTAACGTTTGTGGCTTGCGGTCCACACTAGTGTAAAACAGCACCCTAGTTCAGCAGTCCTGCACTACCGAGGGAGTCCTACCCTATACGTCTCCATACTGTACGTCACCATAAAAAGAAGTGAGCAGGAGCTATTCACTAATCATACAAAATAATTTGTATTGGCATTTTGCCTTTATTTGACAGGACAGCGGAGAAGCTACAGAGAGAAAACATGACCCCACGAGCACATGGGTCATTTATATATGCACTACATCTTTGTGGTTATAATGAATTACAATTGACAATTTCAATTCAAAGCAACTTACATTGAATTCAAGCGACACATTTGGTTAATGATGCTTCATAGGAATCGAACCCATGACCTTGACGTTTTTTTGGATTGTTGGAGCTACAGAAATTAGGGGCCATTCACACTTAACCTTTTTTGCATTAAAAACGTTCAGGCCTTCAGAGGTGTTTTTAAAAAGTTTAACTTTTTAACTTGATCGCCGCATTTGCCAAGCGCAATGGTCAAAGACGTAATTCTCACGCAAGTTTATGTAGAAAAACAATAGAACAGCAGTGGGGGTTTAAGGGTTAGTTAGTCGTGCTTTCCCCAGAACGTAATCAACGTAATCTGCATTGTTTGCATGCGTGTGCTTTCTCCTGAACAAAAACAATGCTGATTACGTTTTAGGGGAAGTACCCACATGCGTCTTGGTACTCTCCAAAATGGCGGTAACTCTGGGAGAAGAATTGTTGAATAAATGATGTTATTCTTTTCTTTGTGCACTAAAAGTATTGTCTTAGCTTCGCCAAATTGAAGTTGAGCCACTGATGTCACGTGGACTGTTTTATTGATGTCCTTGCTACGTTTCTGGGACTGGGAACCTTACAGTTGCGTTGCTGTCAATGGAGGGCCAGAGAGCTCTCAGATTTGATCAAAAATATCTTAATTTGTGTTCCGAAGATGAACGGGTTTGGAACGACATGAGGGTGAGTAATTAATGACAGAATTTTCATTTTGTGGTGAACTAACCCTTTGAATACTACTGATTAAACACAGTCCTGTGTATTTACTTGCAGTGCTGTTTTGTCCAGAGCCATTTTATCTACATTCAGGTGACGTGTTATGAAAGCGTCGTTGAAATCCCGCCCTTTTTGTGGTGGTTCCAAGCCCCGCCCCGCCCCCACCGGCGCCGGCCAATCAGAGAGTGGGTCCGCAGAGACCGACGTCGCGCTCGGCGGGTTGTTCTGGAAGGGGCGGAGCTCGTTTTTCGAGCGGGGCGCGTTCTGTCCGAAAGAGCGCGTGAGAATCTGCGTTCGTTCCCTCGCGGTAAGTTTGTGAGCGGAGCAGCGCGCGTTTCTCTTCTTGTCCTAGTACAAGTCTTCAGAAACCGAGTTCAAGAGGACGATCTTCTACCTCAACGAGCTCAAAAACCACAGCGCTTGATTCTCACTGAAAACTCCTCTCGTCGTGATCAGTGAAATCATGTCTGCCTCAGCGGCTAAAGTCAGTAAAAAGGAGCTGAACTTGAACCACGACGCAGGGGACGAGACTTCGGGTAAGCGAGAACGACCGGCGGCCATTTTCACTTTCTCTTCTCTCTCTCTCAAGCGGGGTTTTAGGCGCTATTATCGCTAGGTAATAAGCAGCGGCTCGTGTGTGACTCGTTTCTGTAGACTGTGGCGAGGTGCAGGGCTTGTGATTGGCCGTGGGTCTGGTTGGATGTTCTAGGAGAAACGGCGGCGGAGGCCATGTTTGATTTCTTGCCGTGCGCGAAATGAGCGCACCACAAAGCCCTGTTTAGGACGCACAGAAAAGCCGTTGCATTTCATAAAGTCAAAGCGCGGGAGGTTGTTTTATTCGAACAGCTAACGGATTTTTCGAAGGAACGCGTGCCGCTAAAGAACGTGAAACAAGCGGAACGGAAGCGACCGCGCGCTGCTTTATTGTTGTTGTGCTTTAGCCTAGCCAAAGCCACCTCTCCGCCATGATGTAGCACGGGCTAATGGTTGTTTATGCACTTTAACGTGTGAATGATGGTGGAAATGAACGCTGAAGCGACTTTTAACGCGCATCAGGCGGTGAAGCGTTCTTGGCGGAAGCAGGTGCAGCGCGATTCCGTTCACATTTAAACCACGCGGCATTAGCGCGGCTACCTCTCAATGCATCAAGACATGCACGTCACAGAAAATGTACAGATAATAATAATAATACGGATTATTCGAAGGAATTTTGCATAGAATGCGGTGTTTAAATGATACTGTATTCGTTGGAAAGCGCGTAAATTGGAAATGCGAGTATTTTAGCGTCTGTTGTGCTAGTTTGTTATTGTCCGGCGAGAGAAAAGCGTTTAAGTATTTGCTGTTATTGTTGTTTAACACTGTTTTCTTGTTCAGAAAAAGAGCAGCAGGAAGCCATCGAGCACATCGATGAAGTACAGAATGAAATCGACAGGTATGTTGAACTTTATTGAATGAATTAGCGCGGCCAGTGCTTGGGAATAGATATGAAATAGTGTTTTGTTTCTGATCTTGTCCAGACTGAACGAGCAGGCGAGTGAGGAAATTCTCAAAGTTGAACAGAAATACAACAAACTTCGCCAGCCGTTCTTCCAGAAGAGGTCAGAACTCATCGCCAAAATCCCCAACTTTTGGGTCACAACGTTTGTCAACCACCCACAAGGTAAGATCCTCTGCAAACTGTTATTCCACTATTTAACCTGAATGTTTTATTTAATATTATTTGGTTATTTAGTCTCAGCTCTTCTTGGGGAGGAGGACGAGGAGGCGCTTCACTATCTGACCAGAGTAGAAGTGACAGAGTTTGAAGACATCAAATCTGGCTACAGAATAGATTTTGTAAGTGATAAAAATAGATTTTCATGGCTTAGAGATTTTATGTTTCCATAACTCATCCTCTCTTTTCCGTTGCCTTTTAGTATTTCGATGAAAACACGTATTTTGAGAACAAAGTCCTCTCCAAAGAAATTCACCTGAATGAAAGTGGAGACCCAACCTCGAAGTCAACAGAGATCAAATGGAAACCAGGAAAAGTATGTAAGAGTTATTTGCTCTGTGACTGAATTCTGTCCAGCGGTTGAACACTTCTGAGTTTGAATCTTTTCTTCTTTTGCAGGACCTCACGAGTCGGTCCAGTCAGACACCGGGTAAAGCGGGCAAGAAGAGGCAGCATGAAGAACCGGAGAGTTTCTTCACCTGGTTTAATGATCACGCTGATTCAGGGGCAGATGAGTTGGGCGAAGTCATTAAAGATGACATCTGGCCAAATCCTCTGCAGTACTACTTGGTGAGACCTGCACTCCCATCTGGAACAACATCTACATACAAATGAAAAGCTTTAAAAATGTTCACATTAAGCTCATGTAGACTTGGTCATAGCGGTAGGTTTGTGTTATTTGCTCTTAGAAAGTTTCCATTCCAGTCGTTTAAAGGATGTGGTTGAACAATACTTCCAGTTTATGTATGCAGCTGAATGGAAATTGAGTCGTTAATTTGCATTTCAAAACCCCAACAGGTTCCAGACATGGAGGATGATGAAGGAGAGGATGAGGATGAAGACGAGGAAGGCCTGGATGATATTGATGAAGAGGGAGATGAGGAAGAGGATGATGATGATGGAGAGGTATGTAACCAATTCGTTTAACCTTAATGGTCTTATGAAGATTTAGTGTTTTAAATAATTGCTTTTCTTTATAATACATTCGTGGCAACAGTTTGTTGTCCATCCTTTTTCCTGAGTTCTTGAAATTCTAGAAAGTGTCTAGTATCGTTCCTCAAATATTGTGTAGTTCAAAACTGCTTCTAAATTAAAAAAAATCACCCATTAATTGTCTCTCTTCTTTTGCAGGATGATGATGGCGAGGATGACTGAAGCTGAAATAGAGGAATATTATCCACATGTCCCCAATCCGGTTTCCAATTTGCTTCTTTGGCTTTTTTGTTGTTTTTTGGGGAGCAAGATGCTTTTTCCTGTTTGTTTTTTGTTTGTTTTGAGCTCCATCTTTCCTCTATCCTGAACTTGCCATGTTGAAGTCCCCCGAACAGACTCAAAATAAACTGACTGCAAAATCTTGCTGACATGACATCTACCATCTCAATTTCCAAAATGCATTTCGAGGTAATAAGCAAAACACTGTAGTTATCGGCCGCTCGTCATCTGGAGTAGACTTGCGAATAGTGTTTTTTTTATTATAAATATATATGTACAAATATGTATAATTTCTTCCTGTTAAAGTTGTGTGGTTAGAAGCCATGGTGCACCGTGATCTGCTAGCTCTAGCGTTCTCCACCGTTTTGTTTCTTTATTCTTGGTGTTTAAACCCTTCATGGTTTAATCTGCAGATAGTCAACAGTAGTGCATCCCTGTTGCCTCTTGTAACCATGTCTGTTCAGGAGGGCTGAGGAAAAGAGGGCAACCATCATTGAGTCTTTGATTTTAATCTCGTCTTGTTTTACAGACATTCACCAGATTTGAAATGGGTTAGATTTTTGATAAAATAAAATATTAAAACGAGTCTAATCGTGCTTGTAAATTTTTCTCACAGCCTCAACGAACTTGCAGTGGTACACTTAAAACTGTCGACTTGGTTTCGTCCAAATAAAACACTTCATCCAGTTGCGAAGAAAACGCAACGGGTTAAAATGTTGTTTTAAAGTCTACGGGACGCCATATTTCACCCTTGGGTTAAGAACAAAGCTAGGCATTCTAGTCGTGTTAAATATCCCCATACAAAGCTTTATTAAATGGCATGAAGTGTGCTTTGGCTAATCGTCAACTTCTAAACGCTTTCGGTGTCATCAGCAGTGTGGATGCAAAGTGTTCCTGCAGAAGTCTGTCAACTAGGAGCGCCACAAATGTCTGGTCCGAACCTTCAAACTCATCCCGGGTCACCGTCTTGGGCCAATCACTGGGCTGAAACGCCCAACCTATATATCAAAGAAGAGAGAGACTGTTATACTTAAAACTGACATTGAGATAAAGGAGTAGTTCACCCCAAAATAAAAGATTAATCGAGAATGTCCATTCTCAAGCCATACATTCATCAGATTTGGAGAAATGCAGAATTTCATCACTTGTTCACCAATGGATCCTCTGCAGTGAATGGGTGCCGTCAGAATGAGAGTCCAAACAGCTGATAAAAACATCACAATCCACTCCAGTCCATCGGTTAACATCTGGAGAATCCATCTTTAAGATGCTTTAAACTTGAGATGGTTGCTTCTGGCTGAAATACAAGTACTCTATTCATAATATCTCTTTCTCCAGTTATTAAGTCATCTCTGAATCAGGAGAGAGATATGCACAGATCAGGCATCGTTAACAAGCCAAATCAGTGTTATTGATAGATTGGAGTGGTGTGGATTATTGTGATGTTTTTATCAGATGTTTGGACTCATTCTGACGGCACCCATTCACTGCAGAGCATCCAATGCAATGCTGAAGAAACAAACTCATCTACATCTTAAATGACAGGGACACGAAGCACATTTTCATTTTTGGGGTGAACTCTTCCATCATGAACGCAGGAGGACAGTAGTTAGTTTCTTGTTTTGCAGTTCACTTCAGTTCAGTAATAGCATGAAATACATTGCAAGTTCATAAATCAATAAATATTGTGTGTGTATTAAGTATAGATACTTCAAACTTGTATATACGTTTAGTATAACACTATGTACTTACATTTATGTATTTGGTAGACGCAAAAAAATCTATTCATTTATTTTAACTCATCAATGTAGTCATCGCCATGCTCTGCTCTTTATTTGAGCAACGTGTTACTTATTGTACTTTTAAATGCTTACTTATACGATGCATATACAGCGTCTACAATATTGTAATGCATTTCATTTGAGTAAATACCGAGCTCTCTAAACACCCACCTAGATGTGTTTTGCACCGCGGGCAGGTGGCGACGGTCCACGCGTGACCCGGATACCAGGTGAAGTGAGGGTCCGCCGGCCAGTGCTTTAACACGTCCGCTCGCTTAAAAGTCACGACTTCAAACTGGAAGCCTTGCGGATTCTCGAAGAGCTGAACGGAGACGCGCTTCCCTCCGATCTCCGTGTGGTTCCGGTGCGACAGCGCCAGGCGGCTGGGAACGAACCTCAGGTCCGCGTCCTCCGCCACCTCGTGTCCGCAGGAGCGGCACAGCAGCAGCTCAGAACAGCCCAGAGCGAGCCGAACCCAGTCACACCACAGCGCCACGACACAGAGCGCCGCGGGGAACTCCGTCAGAAGCATCCCGAGAGAAACAACACGCTTCCCGCCACTGACAGAGGAAGCCGCGTGTAGCGAGCGCGGCACAACAGAACACGCGCTTCTAGTTTAAAACGCGCTCATATAGAAAGTGCAAAAAGCAATCTGCAGTTCTGAGTGCCTACAGCTGAAACAGAACACAAACTACTACTGCTCCGGAGCGTCACTGCGCAATCACTAAACGACAGCGCCCCCTAACGGCGGGAAGTATTAGTTTAATAAATACACATGTGACCCGGGACCACAAAATCAGCCATAAAGGTCATGAATAAATACGCTTTCCATTGATGTATGGTTTATTATGATAGGACAATATTTGGCTGAGATACAACTATTTGAAAATCTGGAATCTGAGGGTGCAAAAAAAATTACCAAAATATTGAGAAAATCAACTTTAAAGTTGTCCAAATGAAGTTCTTAGCAATGCATATTACTAATCAAAAATTACGTTTTGATATATTTACGGTAGGAAATCTACAAAATATCTTCATGGAACATGATCTTTACTTAATATGCTTATGATTTTTGGGCTAAATTTTGTTTTTGATAATTTTGACACCGTACAATGTATTGTTGGTTATTGCTACAAATATACTGTGCTGCTTATGACTGCTTTTGTGCTCCAGGGTCACAAATTATATTTTTGGGTCGATTATTTTCAGGCAACCATGTTATTTTATCAATGAGATGATATTATAGTTTTTTGTTAATTTTTTAAATTAGATAAAACATTTTTTTTAATTTTCTTATGTTTTTTATATTTTTAATAGTTCTCATTTTTAAATGTCTATAGTTTTTATTTTAATTTCAGTTTTAGTGTAGTACATCCAGTTAACATAAATGAAAATGATAAATATTGCAATGGAAACTAGCTAAAAGTTTTTTTATTATTAAAATGTATTTTAAGTACGAAAATGTCTATTTTTAGGGTTATAGTTTTAGTTAACTAAATATATTTTTTTAATTCAGTTTTAGTTTAGTACAACAAGAAATAAAATTAAAATGAGAAATGGAAACTAGCTGAAATTATTTTTATTTTTTTTTACATTTAATTTCAAGTAACAAACATGTTTCTATGGTTTTAGTTAACTGTGATAACCCTGTTTAATGTCCCAATCATATCCTGAAATACTGGATCAAATATTAAACTTATGTTTGAAAGGTAATCACAATTAAGTGAAAATCAGGTCCATTTGAAATGATATCTTTGGTTCGGTTGCTTTGAATGGATGTTATTATTTTTCATGAAGTGTTAAACTTCGAATGCAATTTCTCATCAAACCCAAATCTGTAATAATTTGCCTGAATAATTTATATTCTGAATTAAATCTTATTTTGTAATAAGCTGAGCTGAAATTAATTATGTGATGTTTTGTGGTATTAGTTGGTTTGTCACTACAACTTGCTAAATATTATTTTTATAATTAATGAATAAAGTCCATGATCATAACTACAGCTAATTTCTAAATGTCTGCTAAATGCTTTCTTCAATAACAAAATATAATACCAAGTTTGTAACCGATTCTTCTGGTACATCAGATGTAAAAACACACAGAAAGAGTCAAATACACTTGATGTACTTGGTTTAATCATTATGTCATAAAATCATAAATACCCACATCAATATACATTCATAACAATCATTTGTCTACAACAGACAACAAACTTTGGTTGGAGGATCATGTTCTTAAATTTGAGATCGGATGGATAGATTAAGACACCAACATGTATTAAAAACAAATTAAAACATTTCTTACATGCTCGAATGAAAGAAGACAAACTTGAAGATGGCATGATGCTCGATTAAATAATCCTATAGATGATCTATTAAACACTATTGGCCTATACTTCACTTCATTCGTCATTGGTGCATTTCCACCAATCAGGACCTGAAGAAGGCGGAGCCAAGCTCGCTCTTGGGAACGGGAATCTGCTTCGTTCTTAACGACGTCTAGATAAGAGACAGAACAGATGCAGTGACTGTTAGTAATGATCCTTTAGCTGCTACAAACAAGACCCTTACCTCTAGAAACTGTTTGAGTCTGGTTACAGAGCCCATCTGACCGGTGCTGGTGACCGCTTCGATTCTGAGGAAACAAGGTTTGGTTTAATCAACAAGGGCCGTTTTACAGTTTTACACCATATTTGTTTTTGGTGATTTAATCACTGAGGGACGTTTATGTTTACACCTGATAATAAAAGAATAGTTCACCCAAAAATGAACATTTAGTGAAAACTTACTCAACTTCAGGCCATCCAAGATGTAGATGAGTTTGTTTCTTCATCAGATTTGGAGAAATGTAGCATCGCTTGCTCTGCAGTGAATGGGTGCCGTCAGAATGAGAGTCCAAACAGCTGATAAAAACATCACAATAATATCCACACCACTCCAGTCCATCAGTTAACATCTGGAGAAGACAAAAGCTGAAACTAATCCATCATTAAGACGGTTTTGTAACTTAAAACATCAGTTCTGGCCAAAATCTATAATCCATAAGAATGCTGTTTTGACTGCTTTGGCTTGTAAACGGTGCTTGATCCGTGCGGATTTCTCTCCTGACTCAGACCAGAGCACTTTATCCCTGGAGGAAGTGTTATTATGGACTCGTGTTTCAGCTTTGAAGCCAAAAACGTCTTAATGATGGATTAGTTTCAGCTTTTGTCTTCTCCAGATGTTAACTGATGGACTGGAGTGGTGTGGATTATTATTGTGATGTTTTTATCAGACTCTCATTCTGACGGCACCCATTCACTGCAGAGCATCCATTGCTGAGCAAGCAATGCTACATTTCTCCAAATCTGATGAAGAAACAAACTCATCCACATCTTGGACTTGCCTGAACTATTCCTTTAAAACAGCAAAAAAAAAGTTACACCACAAAACTAACAAACAGAAGGACAAAAGGAAGACTTGGAGGCTAATTTCTATGCTTTTCGAAGGCAATAAATATAATACATTTACAGTAAAATAAGGAAATGTCTTCACAAGGACGGGTATTAATACCTTGGGAAGTATTCTTCATAAATAAGCAATATGAGTTTCCAAAACTGCCCTCGATATTGTTTCATCAAGGCATTTCCACAGACCTAAAGAGATGCCAAAAAACACATTGTCATGAAGCAAACACAGAGTGTGTGTGATAATAAACACAAATCATTAGCTAAAGGATGCTTTACCTCCAGGAAGTCGAAGAGGATCGTTGCTGTGATGTCAGCGAGCGGCTCCATGTTGAGGATTTGTGCGAGCCAGCGCCAGCCGTGATTCAAGCCGTGAGGATGAGTCTGATGAAGAGACACGCTTGTGTTAGAGATTCAGCTTCTCGCTCTACTGTATGTTAACGCATGGGAATATCACACACCCCTTGTTTGCCGGTGTACGGCCATCTCATCTGGATTACTGCTGCATAAAGACGAATCATTCCCGACATTCTCTTCAGAAAGCTGTCCTGTCCTTCCACTTTGGAGTCATCCACACGGTATCCCAGAATCCTGATGGAAAAGACACCCATAATGCTTTGCACTCGGATCCGGTGAAACACTCGAGGCTTGGCTGCCAAAAGAGGTGCTCTCTTATAATTAAAAAGGCAATATTGTGCTTATTATTAGGGTTATTACAACTAGGGATGTAAATGAGTCATTTCATGTTGTTAATACTTTATTCAATTTATCTTAGCAGTTTTTATTAATAACATGCATATTAATATGAACAAAAAACAACTCGTTTAGTAAGAGTTTGGTAATTAATTTTGCATGCATATATTAATGTTAACTTTGAATGATTAAGCAGGCAGAGTTTAAATAAAACTGTAGCTATTGCACCGTTCACACAGTAAACACGTTCTCATTTGAAATGTAAAGTCAAAAGTAATATGTTGGTCAAGCCATAAAATAAATCTTGTATTTATTTGAGTGCATCTGTATTTCTTCTATACAGTATAACATTAATAACACCAAACATTGATCTGGGATCTCATGCATTTCCATTTATAAATGGAGGAAACTACAATTACAGGCATAAAACTGATAAATGTGACCCTGGAGCACAAAAGCAGTCATAAGCAGTACGAGTATATTTGTAGCAATAACCAAAAATACATTGTACGGGTCAAAATTATCCAAAATTTATGCCAAAAATCATTAGGATATTAAGTAAAGATCATGTTCCATGAGAATATTTTGTAAATTTCCTACCGTAAATATATCAAAACTTAATTTTTGATTATTAATATGCATTGCTAAGAACTTCATTTGGACAAATTTAAAGATGATTTTCTCAATATTTAGATTTTTTTGCACCCTCAGATTCCAGATTTTCAAATAGTTGCATCTCAGACAAATTGACTATCATAACAAACCATACATCAATGGAAATATTATTTATTCAGCTTTCAGATTATGTATAAATCTAAATTTTTTAACATTGACACTTAGACTGGTTTTGTGGTCCAGGGTCATATTTACATTGCAGTCAAACATGAGTTATGAATTTAAAGGCTCTGTCCTGTATGCATTTAGATTAATGATTCATTTATTGTTAATTTGAATGAAAATTATGAAAATATCAACCAAAAAAAATGTATATCTACAATTAAAACTACATTTTTCGTTATTTTAAAGTTACTTTTCATTTAGTTTAACTCGAAATTCCAAAACAACTAAAACTAAAATTAATCAATAAAAATGAATAAAAGCAACATATAGAAAAATATTAAATAAATATTAAATAAAATAAAACTAAATTATTAAAAATTCAAAATTACAAAAATGCAACTAAACTAAAGATGTAAAAAAAGATGTAAAAATAAAATCTAATTCAAAATATTAAAATACTATCACTGATACCCAAAATAACCCGAAGACGTGCCCGTGTGCACAGACGAGTGACTAAACCCCGAGCAGACAGAACTGTGAACGGCTCGTTAATCTGCCTGAAGAGTGAAGCAACACACGTACCTCTGGTACTCCTCCACAGACGTGCCACGCTCCATGGGTGGGTAGTGCGGCACAGCGTATGGACACTTCTTGTGGAGGTGGGCGAGGATAAGCTCTCCTATTTTAGGATGCAGTTCCCAAATGCCTGACGCCACAGCGGCGATGGGGAACGCTGCCGAATGATTGGACGCCACCTCCTCTTCTCCTTGTTTCTGTGAATGTGGGGTCATCGGATGCATAATTCAATTCTACATGTTGTTTGAACATATGTGTGTTGGCAGTGTGTGTACACATCCACCTTATGATAAATATCCACCCAGTGTTTTTTTTTTTTTTCAAATCAAATCAAGCCGATCTCAGATGCTTGGCTGTGTGACATCACACAGACACAAGCCCCTCCCACAATTGTTGATTGACACTGGTGTTTAACCTTAGACCCGCCCCTGACTGAGCTGTGAAGAGTCTGCTATTGTTTCAACGCTGGAGCAGATGTAGACAAGAATAGCTCCCTAAGCGATTGAGGTGTTTTGTTGTTGGATGTAATAATGAATATAGCAGTCATCATTTACTCCTGACATCTGAGCCGCTGAAGACGAGGTGGATTAGCTTGGTTTTAATGCACCCTCCGGTCTACCTAAATGAGTTTATCATTCGTGATCCAGCTTCACCTCCAGAAGAAGTGAAAATAAGCTTAACCTTTGCAAATCGCCTTTCCTAATAATGTGCTAGTTAGCAAGTTCCGTGGCTAAAGTTAAGAGTCGAGAGCAGCTCGTCACCAGAGAGGGGCGGGGTCAGCAGAGCTCATTAGCATTTAAAGGCACATGCACCTAAATTGTTCGCTGTGACAGAGCTGTTTTTGACTAAATAAAAAGGGTGTTTCTTACACTACCATTGAGAAATCTAAACCAAATTATGTTCTAGACTTTTCATTAAGACCCTAAATAATCATATAAACTTGTGAAAAATGGGCATTCGATGAACCCTTTAAAATCAACTTTATTTGCCTTCAAAAATCTCTGTGTTTATTTATGTTAAAACCCGCCTTACCACAAACTTCTCTGCCAGTTTATAACTGACAAACTCCAGCCCCTGAGGATGCTGGGATGTAGAGACGGTCTTTCCAGCGGACGTCACTGGACGGCTGGACATCAGCTTATCGATCTTCTCAAAGGCCTCCTTCAGCGGCGCGCCTACATGCAGAACATGTGTAAAGGAAAGTAGCAGACACGAGGAACTTTATGTTAGTGATGCACTCAAATGTCTATTTTAATGAATCTTCATTTTGATGAACTGACATCAATGCCTTTTTCAGTTGATGTCTTAACATAATGCTAAACATTATTTGTAGTACACCTAACAATACAATAATCACAATTAACTTGTGCTTTGTTACTTTTGATATGAAACAAAGTCTGAATGTTCAAATTATGTACATTTTATAACAAAATTCAAACAATAAATGCCATTTTGGCACATTTTAATGTGGCGTGTCATATCCAAATCTCATTAATTAGCCAAATAAATTACTCTTGAAAGGAGTATTTTGCTGAATATATAACATATTTATTATATTTTTACATCACTGTTAGTAATGTCTTCATTATTTATTGTATTTTTTTAATAAATCTGTTATGAAAACAAGTTATTATTACAGCCACTGTTTAAATGTTTAGATTATAACAATGAATTAGAGTAGAAAACATCATTATATCATTAAAAGGTTTATATAAAACGGTCTTCTAAATGTTTGTATAAAACTCAGCTTTTATGTAATTGTCAGTCATTAAATACATTTCATTAATTAACTGATTGTTAAAAAAAATTGTTACTTGAAATAAAATTAATTTTAAATGAAATTTTTCTCCTTTTTGTTTAGTTTAACTTGAAATACAAAAATAACAAACTTGAATCTAAATAAACTAAAATTAATTACAAAAGAAAAACTATGTATAATATGTATATATACTATATATACACGTGCAAACAAAATAATACTCAAACAAAAAAATACTCAAAATGACAGAACAGCAACATAAGTATTAAAACTAAACTAACTAAATTAATGAAAGAATAGGAAATATAAAAATCTAAATATTAATAAAAACTAAAATAGCATAACAATAATACTAAAATTACACAAATACTTGAATGTGTGCATAGACAAAAAAAAAAAAAAAAAACAGTTCAGACCGAAATTTATTTTAGTTTTTTCAGCCAAATGAAAACATTAATTTGGGTTTCGGTGTTTCTGTCAAGAATGATTTGAGCTCATCACTACTGTATGCTGGTCTTTCTCACGCTCGTCTCACCTGAGATGTTTGCGATCTGGCTCACGGGTGTGGTTGCAGCCTTTTGCAGTTCCATTTTTAATTTTTTCGTCTGCAACATAAGGGCAAGATAATTATTCACTCACTACAACACCATACAGTATCCAATCAATGCTACACAGAGCTGACAGGTTAGCGTCTAACCTGTGTGTCTTTAGCTTTGCTGAGCTCATCAAACGCCTGAGCACACTGACTGGACGAATCCTGCAGAGCGTTGTACCACTTTAAAGTGCTCTCATCTGCTCCTGTCTGAAGACCTGCAGATGAGATGAAGCCATATTTATTTCATTAGAGATATTTACATTACACATTGCTTCCTTTTAAAGGGGTCATCGAATGCAAAATTCACTTTTCAAGTTGTTTGAACATAAATGTGTGCATCCTAACTAATGATAAAAATCCACCCAGTGTTTTTTTTTTTAAATCCATATTTTAAAATCCTCTTTCTCAAATCAGTCTGTTCTGAGAGTCCTGTCAGAATGACGTAGTTCTGTACAGGCCCCTCCCACGATAGTTGATTGACAGGCCCCTCCCACGATGATTGACAGGCCCCTCCCACGATAGTTGATTGACAGGCCCCTCCCACGATAGTTGATTGACAGGCCCCTCCCACGATAGTTGATTGACAGGCCCCTCCACGATAGTTGATTGACAGGCCCCTCCCACGATAGTTGATTGACAGGCCCCTCCCACGATAGTTGATTGACAGGCCCCTCCCACGATAGTCGATTGACAGGCCCCTCCCACGATAGTTGATTGACAGGCCCCTCCCACGATAGTTGATTGACAGGCCCCTCCCACGATAGTTGATTGACAGGCCCCTCCCACGATAGTCGATTGACAGGCCCCTCCCACGATAGTCTCCCACGATAGTCCCACGATTGACAGTCGTTAGTTACTCCCGTATCTGAGCCGAAGAAGACGCAGAGGATTAACGCTACATTCGTTTTGAAGTGCGCGTCGATCCCCGACCTACATAATGCATTTTTTCGCCTGAATTATTCGTGATCCAGCTTCACCTACAGAAGATAATGAGTATAATGTTTTTTATGACTCTTTGCAAATCGCCTTTCCAAATAACGTGCTAGTTAACCAGTTTCGCGGCTAAAGTAAACAGTACTTCTCTTCAGAGAGGGGCGGGGTCAGCAGAGCTCATTAGCATTTAAAATCGAAACATTGACTGCAAACTACCTCTCCTGACAGTTTAATTAAAGACTGTTCTCTGAGCTCGTTAGCTCTTCGTCACTTTAACAGACTGATAAGCTCTTTTTGCACTACACTCATATCTGCACATGTTTGTTTATTTAACGAGTTTGCACTCTATCTGTCATGTGCCTTATGCCACTTTATCTATTTTTTTTTACAATATCTTTATTTGTATATCTGTATAGTTTGTATGTACATATATTGAAACTGTATTTTTACGTCTATTGTTAGTGTTACAAGGTACAAGAAGGTGTTTTTTACACTACCATTGAGAGATTTGATCCAAAGTATGTTATAGACTTTTCATTAAGACCCTAAATAATCATATCAACTTGTGGAAAATGGGCATCCGATGACCCCTTTAAACCTTCATGCATGTTCTTTTGCTCCCTCACCCTCTTTCTTGGCTTTCTCTTTAGCGGACCGTGCTGCGGTTTTCTTTTGCTCCTCTTGCTGGGCTTTCAGCTCCTCGTGTCTCTTCTTCTTCTCCTCCTCTTCCTCCTGCTCCTTCCTCCTCCTCTCGGCAGCCTGTGTCACCTGGTCCTGCAGGTTTCTGACCAGTGACCTCATTTCCTGTAGCGCTCGCTCTGCCACGGTCAAATCCTCCACGCTGAGAAACTGACCCTGCAAAACGCAAATGATTTATATTTATGCATTTCACAGATGCTTTTATCCAAAGCGACTTACAGTGCATTTAAGTTACAGGAGCCTACCATGCATCATTATAATAAAGTATATATTTATTCAAGTAAATATACATGCATAAGTTTGGAATATATAAATATTTTTTATGTTTTTGCAAGAATCTCTTCTGCTCACCAAGGCTGCATTTATTTGATCAAAAATACAGTAGAAATATGAAATATTATAACAATTTAAAAGAACTGTTTTCTATGTGTATATACTGTAAGATATCATTTATTTCTGTGATCAAAGCTGTATTTTCAACTGTTGTGCTGCTTCATATTTTTGTGGAAACTGAGATACACTACCTTTCAAAAGTTTGGGTGAGTACGATAAAAAAGAAATGGATACTTTTATTAATCTAGGATGTATTAAATTGATTAAAAGTGTCAGTAAAGACTTTTATTATGCTACAGAAGATTTCTCTTTCAAGTAAATGCTGTTCTTTTAACCTTTCTATTGAGCAAAGAATCCTGAGAAATAAAATGTATTACGGTTTCCGCAAAAATATAGTGCAGCACAACTGTTTTCAACATTGATAATAATCAGAAATGTTTAGATATATTATTATGATTTCTGAAGATCATGTGACACTGAAGACTGGAGTAATGATGCTGAAAATACAGCTGCGCATCACAGAAATAAATTACATTTTCAAATATATCTCAATAGAAATAGTTTAAATTGTAATAATATTTCACTGCTTTGACTGTATATTTGATCAAATAAATGTAGCCTTGGTGAGCAGAAGACAAAGTCTATAATGGTAAAATGAGGTGGATGTGGACTCACGTCTGCAGAGGCCGGCACCACCTCGGACACCTGCGAGCAGAGCTGGTTACCGCGGATGATGTAGGGGGTGTGGTCAAGGGCGGGGTCAGTGTGTGTGGAGGGGTGTGGATGTAGGAGCTGGTTGAGCTGCAGCACCTCCTCCTGTATGGCATTGATAGCTCTGTGCCGCTCTCTGCCCTCCACCTGCCGCTGACGCTCAAGCTCCGCCTCCCGCAGACGCTGCTGCTCCGCCTCCCGCAGACGCAGGTTCAGGATCTGCAGCACAGAAAACTAGGCTTTTACCAACATAGGTCTGGTATTCCAGGTATTGCCATTTATTTCGTTATTGTATAAACCAAGCTTTTTTTGTGGTATTGCTGTCTAAGCTGCAGACAAACCTAACCAATGTAAAATGTTACAGAGATCACAGACTAAATGTAATTAATGTACAGTAAAATATAAGGGTCGTTACTGCCGGGAAAACTGATATGTTGATTATAGCTGCATTAAAGCGCTGCTCGAAGCAGTGTTATTTTAGTATCACTGAGACTCTATTAGAGTTTTAATTAATACATTTAATTAGTTTTAATATATATGTATACACATATTGATATATTTTCCATTTTTTTATATTTTCATTTTTTATATGTCTGTAAAGTTTATTAATTTATTCAGTTTTTTAGTACATAAACAAATGTTGCTTTGGCAACTCGCTGAAATACAATAAATGTAAGTTAGTTCTTTATATATTATATTAAAAACTATATATATTATATTTTGTTTCAGATAACATTAATTTTATTTCAATTAACAAATTTTTTTATTATTTTTATGGTTTTAGTTTTAGCTACCTAAATAAAATTGGTTCTAAGTTTAGTATAATCTAATTTTGGGAAATATATTCCCACTAATTCAATTTACTTTAAGTTAAATTTCATTTCAACTCATTTTATAAAATCTTGTCTACTTGAATCTCATATAACTTAACGAATTAATCTAAAGATGAAATTAGTTATTTTGATGAGTTGGTTATAGAAAAACTTACTGTATGTTGTCATGGCTTCTTGATTATATATATTTTTACAGTTGATTACAAACATTTTTGCTTTAACAAAAATAAAAGCTGCACATTTCTGCTTTTAAACTCTCTTGAACCTAGAACCGGTTTAAGGTATTTTTTATTTATTTAAACAAGTCAAAATTAATTCCAGTGTTAATGGACATTATGTCACAGATGCTGTTGATAGGAGCTTAACTTGTGCTCAGATTTCTGAAATATTCGATCCTAATGGTCCATTCAGACTCACTTTCATTCTGTGTCTGTGTTCCTCTCGCAGCTTCTCCTGCCGGCCGAGACTCTCCTGTGTCCTTTAAACACAAACTAACTCAGCACATGATTCAAACACGTGACCTGTACTCATCTTAACTTGTAAATGAGAATGAACAGTTCTTACTCTTTCTCCATCATGTCTCTCATACTCTGGTCCTCCTGTCTCTGTTTGAGCTCCATTAACTCCTCGTAGCGTTTGAGCTGCTCAGACTCACAGTTGGCAGCTGTGGCCACCAGCCGCTCCTGCTGCTCCTGTCTGAGACTCAGCTCCGCCTGGGAGAGAAAACACACATGCATTACATCAGCGGTTCTCAATTCCAGTCCTCGCGCCCCCCCCCCCGCTCTGCATATTTCGTATGTTACTCTTATCGCTTCAGATGTTTGTTCTATTCGAACGTAAGTGCCCTGCGAAGTGGACATCACAGGATATTCCGCCATGATTCCAGTTCGAAGCGAACGTATATATTCCATTCAAAGTGCATTGAAGTGTGCAAGACGTGAATTAAAATTGTATATATTTACAGAGGTATATGATGTCACACTCGTCCGTGCGTGAAGACGTTGTGCAGCGCAAATCCATGAATGAATGTGAAATGAAGTAAACTTCAGCGGATTTCCCTGCTCAGGGAGTCAATGGACACCTGCAATGGACTGTGTAGGGAGCAATGGACCCTGTGTAGGGAGCAATGGACCCTGTGTAGGGAGCAATGGACCCTGTGTAGGGACCCTGTGTAGGGAGCAATGGACACTGTGTAGGGAGCAATGGACACTGTGTAGGGAGCAATGGACCCTGTGTAGGGAGCAATGGACCCTGTGTAGGGAGCAATGGACCCTGTGTAGGGAGCAATGGACCCTGTGTAGGGAGCAATGGACCCTGTGTAGGGAGCAATGGACCCTGTGTAGGGAGCATGTCAATCGGAACACAGTTCATGCACGGAGCGCACTTCTAACAAGCTGATTATCTGAATCAGGTGTGTTAACAAAGAGAGACATGCAAAATATGCAGAGCGGGGGGGCGCGAGGACTGGAATTGAGAACCTCTGCATTACATACATCAATGAAATAAGTCTCTTCTGCTCAACAAGGATGCATTTCATTGATTAGTAAAAATAGCTAAATATTTTTACAATTTAAACTACCTATTTTATATTGGGAATTATTGTATAATGGAATTTATTTCTGTGATCAAAGCTGTATTTTCAGCATCATTACTAGTCTTCAGTGTCACATGATCTTCAGAAATCATAATAATATACTGATTTGCGGCTTTAAGAAACATTTCTGATCATTATCAATGCTAAAAACTGTTGTGCTGCTTCATATTTTTGATGAAACCATGATACATGTAATTTTTCAGGATTCTTTGATGAACAGAAAGTTCAAAAGAACAGCGTTTATTTGAAATAAAACCTTTTGAAATATTATACGCATCTTTTTACTGTCACTTTTGATCAATTTAATTCATCCTTGCTGAGTGAAAGTATTCTTTCAAAACATTTATTATGTTATGTATGAAAATATTTTCATCCTATAGTTCCAGATGTGGTACCTTTGCTTTGGCTTTGTGTTTCTGCTCACACATGCGGATGCAGCCGGCCAGCTGTGTGGCTCTGGGCGACAGGACGGACATCGCTGGAGGTGAGCTTAGTACAGGACTCACAACAGAATCCTCCTTTATTTCTTCAGCTTTCTGAGATCAAACATGTGTGAAAACCAGAACAATCAGCATTGCACTCCTATGCCAACACATACTCAAGCAAGAGAATGAACAATGGATATGCATTAGAGCTTTGATATAAACCAGAGGTGTCCAAACTCGGTGTCCTGCAGAGTTGAGCTCCAACTAGTGGTGCAACGGATCACAAAACACACGGTTCGGATCATACTACGGATTTTGAGTCACGGATCGGATCATTTTTCGGATCAGCAAAAAAAAAGTTGTGTAAACTACTAACTTAGCTTAACTACTAAAGTCAGTAATAAAACAAGAACAATTACACAAATTACAAGCATAGATAAACAGCCTACAACATAAAATTATAAATAAAGACAGTTACGGTAGTATTCAGGTGCAGAAATGTAAAAATTAAGTGTAAAACAACACAATAATGCTTACTGCATAAGTTAAATACAGATGATTAGCAGACAGAAGCAGGTATTATAGGCTGCTGTCTCTTAAGACATAACTGACTGTGTTTACCAGAATACTTGACAAAACGGGTATTTTTACATAACTCTGTGTGTGTGTGTGTGTGTGTGTGTGTGTGTGTGTGTGTGTGTGTGTGTGTGTGTGTGTGTGTGTGTGTGTGTGTGTGTGTGTGTATCCATCCGTTGAGGCGTTGTCTGAAACGCGGTATCTGAAAACAGAGCGCGAGTCCCGAAACGCATGCAACTGATAAACTTTCACTCTATGGTGATTAAAGTTTTCAGTTAATCCGCGAATCACATGCGTGCCGAACCGTGGGGACTGGTCCGGATCACGGATCATCTACGATCCGTTGCACCCCTAGCTCCAACCCTAATTAAACACACCTAAAGCAGCTAATCAAGCTCTTACTAAGCATACTAGAAGCTTCCATGCAGGTGTGTTGAGGCAAGTTGGAGCTAAACTCTGCAGGACACCGGCCCTCCAGGACCGAGTTTGGACAGCCCTGATATAAACTATTAAAGTCGAGATGAAAGGGAAGTAGCGACAGATCCTTTCTGTATTGTTAAGTACATCAGATTATCAAAAAAGAAAAAAATGTAGGGTGGGGTCTTGGTTCTATGCATCCAAGCTGTTTATTGGATGTTGAGATGTTTGTATGCAAATGAGTATGAGCTTACAGGGGCGGAGTTTAAACAGACAGCAGGATAACCGATGACCAAATCTGTTAATCAAACAATTAATTACAATTCATCTTAAACCACAAATAATCTTGCAGTTCCCAAATAAATCGTTCAAAGCTGCTCAATGAAATTTGCACACTTACGTCTCTGTTCAAGCTCATACTTTTCATGAGCAATTCTGGAACTAAGTTACTGTCTCTTCAGAATGAATAAGTGTCTGCCTAATGAATGAATGACAATGGACAAAATCAAGCTTAAAAAGCGAGGACATCACCTGCTCATCATCCTCAGCGTGGATGGAGACCGGAGGTGGAGAGGTGGGAGATGAAATCTGTCTGGGACTCGTCTGGGAAAATGAAGCGCCAGCAGCAAGATCTTCTGAAGTCTCGGGACTCGTATCACGAACACATGAGGACAGAGAGCGGGTCTTGAGCAGTGGACGAGGACTCAGTCTCTTCAGAATCTGTCCTGAGAGAGGAGACAGACTGTACACCTCCATACAGCCCAACAGAATATCCTGCAAAACAGACCAGGGTTAGAAGAAATAAAGATTAAATCGATTCATTCAGCATTCGATTCCTTTATAAAACATTCCATAACTACTTAAAGATTTAGTATAAACACTTTGAATTTTGGTTTTAGTTGAATAAGAGCTCAAATGTCCAACAAATGTCCCCATTCCATCATAAAGTGTTATAATAGAGACGAATTAAGTACATTTATTGACATTCTTCTTGTTTATGAATAATATTTATTGTGAAACCATGTGAAACGTGCTCTATAAATTGAGTTGTATTTATTATTAAATTAACATAATTATGATTATGTAATGGCTCTAGCAGAGTAAGACCTATAGCTAGGTGCTGTGGATGTACCATAGTACAGTGATCGTATCACATAATAACACCATGGTATTCTGATATAAACATGTAGCCTAGTTATACACTTATCCCTTGGTATTATAATATCAGAATAACATGGAATACACGTCAAGGAGCAACACGGCGCGTTTAATTAGTAATAAAGGTGTTAAAACTCCATCATAATAAAATATGAGCTAAATAAGGCGCTCATATTTCTGTTTGTCAGCATGTTTACCTCCCCTTTTTCCAGCCAGTCTGGATTGTATTTGAGTTTCCCCTTCGGAGAGTTTTTCAGGGCTTCTAAAGTTTCCCATCGTTGATTTTCAGAGGGCATTTTTGCGGTATTAACGTGTTTTATCTTCACTTCAAACTAACTGCTAGACACCGCTGTAGCCTAAACAAGCCGCCGGTGCTGCTCACAGCCACTTCCGCTTGACTACAAAATAAAAGTAAATCGAAATTAATCGATAATTCTGGCATTAACGCAAACGCGTAAATATACAATTAAAGCATTAACATATAACGCAAACGCGTAAATAGACAGGATTAAATAATGATTTAAAAATATATTACATGTATATAAAATGTATTTTCAAATAATAATTTATTTGACATTGTCAGTAGATGGCAGTGGAGAAGTAAAGCATTGATCGCGAGCGCTGGAGGAAATCACCAGAGAAGAGCGCGCGCGCAGTATGGCAGGGTCACACTCAAACTGGAGGGTCAGTCTGATCACTTTATCTCTCTATTTTTCATTAAATTGTGATTAAGTAAGTCGTTTGGCGATTGCATTGTAAATATAAGGTAATATCACGGTTTAAAGTGTACTTGCTTAGTTAACCTGGCACTGTCAGACCTTGATATATGTTTGTGTACTCAGGATTTCATATTCAACTGAAACGAACACTAACAAAAAATGCCATGGTGTTACCATGTTTTGCCGAATTTTACTTTGGTAAAACCTTGATATTCTTCATGAATATTGTACACATTACAAAAAAAGTACTGTGGCAATACCATGGTACAGTGAAAGGTGCTTTTTCTAAGTGTAATCTTTCAGTACTACAGTATACATTAAAATATCATATCATCCAAGATGAATATGATGAGTTTGTTTCTTCATCAGATTTGGAGAAATGTAGCATTGCTTGCTCACCAATGGATGCTCTGCAGTGAATGGGTGCCGTCAGAATGAGAGTCCAAACAGCTGATAAAAACATCACAATAATCCACAACACTCCAGTCCATCAGTTAACATCTGGAGAAGAGAAAAGCTGCGTTTTTGTAAGAAACAAATCCATCAAGACGTTTTAATTTCAAACTGTGACTTCTGGTTGAAATATGAGTCATAATAACACTTGCTCCAGGGAAAAAAAAATAGCCGGAAGCAACAGGTTGAAGTTAAAAAACGTGTTTGCGTCTCACTCCTCAAGACATTAACTGATGGACTGGAGTGGTGTGGATTATTTGTGATGTTTTTATCAGCTGTTTATGCTCTCATTCTGACGGCACCCATTCACTGCAGAGGATCCATTGGTGAGCAAGTGATTTCTCCAAATCTGATGAAGAAACAAACTCATCTACATGGCCTGTATGTTAGTCATTAACATTTTTGGATGAACTGTTCCTTTAAAGAATATATTTGTAATTTTGTCCACAGCCACCACGTTCATGTGACGTCTACTGGAGTGAATTCAAGCACTGCAAGAGTTTATCTAACAGATTCCATGAATACTACACCTACGGTAGAGCGCCGGACTGCCAGCAGTGGAAAGAAGACTATAACACCTGCAAAGAGTGGGAGAAAAACAACAGCACACACGCCAAGGTGAGTCTAGACGGCCGTGTGTCTCTTTTAGGTTCAGGTCCACGTTGCTGTTTATTCTGGCAACTAATCATTTAGGGTGAATCCCATTTCTCTGTCTTACCCCTTCCCCTTCGTCTTACCCCTAGCCCTTGTCCCTCGAAACCGAGTGGTAGCACTAGGGTGGAAACGTTGGTTACTGTTACGTCATCATACATATTCTCAAACTCTCACGCTAGAGAAACGTGTTGTGCAAATCAGCAATGTAACGTTAGCGTGGAAAAATAGCCATTTTTAAAAACGTTTCAATTAAGAGCATGGTTGCAAATATATATGTACAGGACTGTGTAGAGCACAAAACAAGACTGTCGTAATTTGCACGGTAAATAAATTATTTAAGTCCATACAAAATACTCTCTGGATGATCTGGCCGCAGTGTGTTCTTTCATAACTGGGTAATCTTGGTTTCAAGTTTGCATGCTCGTGAACATGCAGCCTTTGTTTTAAGGGGTATCTACCCCTTTCCCTACCCCTCGATCAAAACCAGAATCGGGTACGGGCCCTTACTCTCACGTGAACGCGTGCAAAACTAAGGGGAAGGGGTAAGACAGAGAAATGGGATTCACCCTTAGTCTTCCTTCTGCTCATCTCTCATCTCATTTGCACCATTAGGAATCCCTCCAGGAGAGCGAGAGGAAGCGAGTCGCTGAGCAGAAGAAGTTCACTCCGGTCTGGGAGCTTCGACAGACGCCTCCGGCTGACTGGCACCTGCCGCTCAACCAGGACAAACCACAGGACTCATAAAGGACTAGTTATGACCTAAGAAAGTACTTGAGTTGCTTCTGCTGGGAATCTCCTCACACTACATCTCCTGGACTGATGCATTTCTGTTCTGTTGGAGATCTGATTTTCCTGCCGCTCAGTGCAAAGCAGCTTAAAAAGTCTTGAGCGAACGTCGAAGTATAAGCTTTTGATGACCCTAGTGAAGAATAAATATACTAAAATGTATTTAAAATACACTTATTTCATGCTAAGTATACTACAAATACATTAACATATTTATGTGCTTAATAAAAATACCCAGCAATGGTACTTTTAGTATATTAAACCGGTATACATAAAGTCTGCTAAATTAGTCCAACTAAAGATATACTGAAGTATATTTGATTGTGTTATTGCATGTATACTTCAGGGACACTTTAAATATTTAGCATTTATAGACTGATATTAATCAAAGATCATGCAATCATCAATAGTGACATTAAAACACATTTTAGGTTTAATATTAAGAAATGTACATTGTGCACAAGTAGTACTCCAAATAAAGTTGAAATATAATTTTTAAAGTCTCGAGCGCTATGTCAGTAAATATGTTAATAGATTTTAACGAAGTGTGAAATAAATGTATTTTAAATATATTACTTTTTTTTACTAGGGGAGAAAGTCAGTATAGCACAAATAATATTATCCTACTTCTGTTTATTTTCTGTTATTAATCAAAAGCTATTTTAATTCTGTATGTGTTAATGCATGAAAACATGCAATGATAAATGTTTTTGTGGATGTTTTTACAAGAGTTTGGCCTTTATTGTTTCACTGGAGACTTGATTTATTGTGCTATAGAAATCAGAAATGATAGTAAATGGGTAATTGTGAGTTTTTATTTTTGTCACATACTGACAAAAAAATTATAACCTGAATGTACTGTAAGTCGCTTTGGATAAAAGCGTCTGCTAAATGAATAAAAATGTTTATTTGTAATTATCTGAACTGAATATATGACCAACTAAAAGTCATTGAAATCACTGGCCTGAAGCTAGAAACCACAATAAAGGTATGATAACCTGACCCTAAGTATTATAATAATAATGAATTATGCATAATTACATGCAAGTAAGCCTAACCAGTAAGTACATGTAGTTATTTAATATTACGCAGTACTTAAATGTGTAACTACACTGTAACAAGGACACCTTAAATAAAGTAACCAAATGTATAAATAAGGAAACAAATGATTTAAAGACCACATCAAGAATTGCAAAACATTTATTTTTTTTTCCACAGATAACACGTGTTGAGAAATATTCCTTTGCAACATGATTTAATGATGATTAACAATGATTCACGTGGTTGTTCTCGCAGTCCGTTTCTCTGATGTTCTCTGAACACTTGTTTCAAGCTCACCTCACTGTGTGTAAACTCGAGTGACGTCGTTGTATTTGCCGTCTGGAGCCTCGTAGTTTGTGATGGGGGGTGTGTAAGTGGGCCCGTCATGCTGGAACGGGAACATGTCGGTATCTGGGCTGACCGCTGCTTTATAAAGCTCTTCTGACTCCAGCTTCAGCTCGTCCAGCGCTTGTCTCTGGGCCTCCAGCGCCTCGTTGATGGAGTGCATCTCCGTCTGGTGCTGGGTGTATTTGTATTTGGACCATTCCTTCAGCAGAAGGGCTCTGCGCTCGCTCTCCTCGAAAGAGAGTTTAGGAGCGTCGCGGATCCTGGAGCACGAATTAGATTTCATTCAGTTCAAATCGCCTAATCATAAGAGCTTCCACCTTTGCTGATTTATTTATTTTTCTCCCACTTCTTTGTACCATGTAAGACATTTTCTTAAAATATTATTTTGTGTGTCAAAAGTTTAGAATAATTAAGATTTTTTTAAATGTGTTTGAAAGACGTTTCATCAAGGCTGCATTTATTTGCACAAAACTACTAATATTATGAAATGTTTTTTGATTTTAAAAGGATTATTTTCTACATTAATATATAGTAAAATTATAATAATTATTATTTTAGAGTACTAGTACAATCTATGGACGTTTGGGAATTTGATTTACTACAGATTAAAAGTTTGGAATAATTAGGATTTTTAAATATTTTTAAATAAGTCTGTTCTGCTCACCAAGACTGCATTTATTTGATCAAAAATTCAGTAAACAGAAATATTATTATAACTATATAAATATATGTTAAAGTGTAATTTATTTCTGTGATGCAAAGCTGTATTTTCAGCATCATTACTCCAGTCTTCAGTGTCACATGATCTTCAGAAATCATAATAATATGCTGATATGCTACTTAATTATTATTGACACTCAGTTATTAGTAATAGTAGTAGTAATTCTTATTATTAATGTTGTTAATGCATAATATTTTTTCAGGATACTTTTCAAAATTATTTGAATCAGATAAATACATGTTTTGTCATGACAGGAATAAATGACAAATTTTACATTACGTTACTTTATAGCGTAAATATGTTTTACATTTACTTTTAGAACCGTTTTTGACACTGATAAAAATCAGAAATGTTTCTTTTGCAGCAAATCAGTATATTATTATGATTTCTGAAGATCATGTGACACTGAAGACTGGAGTAATGATGCTGAAAATACAGATTTGATGACAGTTTAACAGATATTCATATAGTTATAATAATATTTCTGTTTACTGTATTTTTGATCAAATAAATGCAGTCTTGGTGAGCAGAACAGACTATTAATCCTAATTATTCCAAACTTTTGATCTGTAGTAAATCATATTTCCAAACGTGCACAGATTGTACTAGTACTCTGAAATAGTAAAGTGTGCAGACTTTATGCATGTATTGTTGTACCTGGTCTCATCAAAGCACTTGGCGGGGGTGATAAAGTCTTCGATGGGAATCAGTTCTGGAGGAACTTTCTCCAGCCGCTTGAGCTTCTTCTTCAGGCGCTCCTTCATCATGATCTCTCGGCGCGGGTCCACCTTCTTCTTCTTCTTGGGTTCTGCTCTGTGGAGCACAACAAACGGGCCTATTACAGGGAAACACCCTTACCCTTAAAAAACTAAATTATAAATATATATATAAATTCTAGAGTTTATTAATATACCTTTTAGTATATATATAAACCAGAAAAAGATATCTAGCAAAACATGTTATGGTAAAATCCTGTGATTTACAAAGGGAAGTGTTTATCTGCACTGACCTCAGCGGAACAGAGGTTTTCAGGGAAAGCATTGATGTGAACCAGTGACTGTGTCTGACAGCGAGCACAGAGCTGCTACTGTAAAAGAGTTATTCATCATCATCATCATCATCATCATCATGACCTCTATGAGAGATATACAGCGCCAAATACGTACCATGATACTTGACTCGATATAATCCGGTTTACAGTACAGCACACAATCCCCGCCATAATTAACAAATACAGCAATGTCTATTATATAAACATCAGTGTTGAAGAGTTAAAACGTGTTTTACGCGGTAGCCCAATGTGGATCTGTAGGTCAGGGTAAAAACCCTTCCGCTGTTTCATACGCACTTTCCGCATTAATGTATTTTAATCTTCGAACAAGTATAATTAAATATCATAATTATTACATAGGGATTTTAAAATGTGCGATTACGTGAAAAGGTAGACATTATTTTGCATTATATAACGGGTGAGATGTGTGTCGAATGTTGTGAAGTGAATGCTGAGGGTAAGTGGGTGAAAAGTGGGTTAAAGGTCAGCGTGGTGTGTGTTTCTGTCAGTCGCTGTGAAGCTCAAACGATCACAATCATGTCTCTCCTAAGAGGTAAACCAACTTTATATATATATATATATATATTACTTTGAAATAATGCATTATATTGAACCCGTCGAATGATTTGTTTGTTTATCTGGTTTGACGCTTGTTTTCATGCTCTGCACTTGAACTTCAATGTCACTTTTATTAATATACGTTACTTTCCTTCTGTTTCATATTTGAATTTATTTATTCGTTTTTTTTCCTTATCAGTAAAAACAGCTCTAACATATGAATAGGTGCATAGTTAGTCCACTCTTTATTAAAAAGTCACATTTATTGAGCATATTATTATAGATTCAAAGCTTAAGTTTAAATCCTCATTACAAATCAAAACAGAAATACATATAAATAATATAAGTACCTGGAAACTCAAGCATCAGATTTAGCAAACTATGTATAAAAGTCGTTACTGACAGAATTAGGTTAAAGGTGAGGTCAAGTTATAATCTGTTGTTTACTCTTGTAATGTTTACTCAGATTTGGCATGATCTAGTTTAATGTATAATCTGCTTATGAATGTCTGTATTTTGTATAATAAGCTGTTGTTTTCTGCACATTACCTGCGTCTCTCTCTTTTCTCTCTGTGTCTGTGTAGGTGTGTTCATCGTCTCGGCTAAGAGGACACCGTTCGGGACGTATGGAGGAGTCCTGAGGGAGCACAGCGCCACGGATCTGGCCGAACACGCCGCTAAAGCTGCTCTCGCTGCGGGGAATGTGGCTCCGGAGCTGGTCAACAGTGTGATCCTGGGAAACGTCATGCAGGTGAGACTAGGGACACACAATATAGGTAGTGATCGACCGATATTGATTTTTTTATAACCGATACCGATTATTTGTACGTTTATGTAGCCGATAACCGATATGCAGAACCGATATTATTTACTGTTATAAAGTAAATAAATAACTGAAGTAAGTCCATTCTTCACTTTGGTTTTTCCTTCTTTCAGTCATCTTAACAACAACAAACAACTGTTGAAAATTAACATTTTCATGTCAAATTTAATCTTCAAATTACAACAATAAAACATTTTATTTATAAAAAGCATCATCAGCAACACTGATATTAACAATAAGCAAAAGAATGTCTAATGTTTTCAAATGGAGAAAATAAAGGACAGAAGTCATATCAACTTCATTTTAAACTACAGTTTTAGGTTTAAACGCTGTTTAATAGACTAAAGAGTGAAGAATAATTCACTGAATAATATTCTCTGGAATATTGAAATAAGCTATAACAAACAAAACATTGTATTTTATTGCATTTCTTAACTGTTTTATCAGAATTATTAAAATGTTTTTGTCATTCTAGATTATGAAAACTGCTGACAGCGCGGTTTATCTATTTACACAGAACTATACTCAAACTGCGGATCGCTTGCGGAGATGAATAATTAATTTCGATAGAGATTATTTAGCTGTTTATTGGTGTTTATTGGTGAAATAATGGTCCTATAGTAAATGTTAATATAAAATGTTCAGCGTGTTTCAAACGAGTGAATCTTGTATAAAGTTACATGCGGTGGCCGTGCTGGAGCTTCTCCTGTGTGTGTGTGTGTGTGTGCTCCAGTGTGTGTGTTCTCTGTCTCCACTGCTCCAGGTGTGTGTGTGTGTGTGTGTGTGTCCACTGTGTGTGTGTGTGTGTGTGTGTCCCACTGTGTGGTGTGTTCCACTGCTGTGTGTGTGTGTGTGTGTAGTGTGTGTGGTGTGTGTGTGTGTGTGGGTGTGTGTGTCCACTGCTCCAGGTGTGTGTACAGAGAACACATTTCACTGCTGCTTATATTCTGTATAATTATGTATGTGACAAATTGAAAAAAAAAAAAACGATTATCTTTTTTACAAAAACCGATATCCGATTATGTTAAAATGCTTAAAATTTCGGGAAAAATATTGGTAGTAAACATATATCGCTATTATATTGGTTATTTTATTTATTCATCTAACAGTGGGGGTGGGGGTGGGTTAGATGTTACTGGGGGTAACAAACATAACATTTCTCAAGATCAATTTTTGTAGGGGACACAAATAATGCAGCCAAACTTGTACTTGTAAGGATAGATGTGTGTACACTACACAGCAGAGCGGACCTGACTTACATTTCACTGCTGGTTATGTTCTGTATAATTGTGTATGTGACGACTAAAAATCTTGCATCTTGAACAAGAGCTACCCAGAATTTATACTGTATGGATGGTCATTTATTGAAACTCAAATGTAAAAATATTTTCAGAACTGATTTTTGACTTTCATTAGCTTTAATCATCAAAATTAAAACAAAAAACGTTTGAAGTGTTTTCCTTTACATGTAATGAATCTAAAATATATGAAAGTTTCACTTTTTGAAATAAGTTACAAGAAAAAATGAACTTTTCACCATATTGTAATTTTTTGAGATGTACCTTTATGTTATGAATTAAATGTATGTCAAGTTGAGCTTTATTGTCACTCCGCTACATGTGGGTAGATACAGTGGACGAGATTCACAGGACCACGGTGCTACATAAATACAGACACACAACAACGAAGTAAAAAAACACTATAAACCTATATTACATATATGTTATTCATTTTTATATCAGTTTTGGTTTCATTATTTTCATACATCAAGTTTGATTAAATTAAAACGACATATTTTGCTTTGGCAATATAAAAAGTTGTTTATATTTTAGTTGACATTTATTTCAAGTAGTGAACATCCCTTTTTATGGTTTTAGTTTTCAATTTTAGTTTTATCTATCAATAATAACCCTGGTCTAATTTTACACTACTTATAGTGTATGCTCATATATCATATATCCCAACATATTAGAGATCAGCACGTCACATGTGATCACAGCGTAATGCTACCACTGATCTTTGAAATGTGTTTTTGCACAAATCAGTCTAATAAACCGAGAGAAATCCCGGTCTTCTGACGTGTATTTGTGTCGATATTCTCTCTGTCTGTGATCCAGAGCTCTGCAGACGCCCCGTACATCGCGCGTCACGTGGGTCTGCGGTGTGGCGTTCCCATCCCAGTGCCAGCGCTGACCGTCAACCGCCTCTGCGGCTCCGGGTTCCAGGCCATAATCAACGGAGCACAGGTACGAGCTCGAAACCAAACCGAACCGGCCCAGCAGTCTCCTCAGATGAGGTGCTGACCAGTGTCGGGGAAAGTTACTTTTAAAAGTAATGCGTTACAATATTGCGTTACTCTCTAAAAAAGTAACTAATTACGTTACTTAGTTACTTTTTATGGAAAGTAATGCGTTACGTTACTTTTGCGTTACTTTTTAAATATGAGCAGGGCTTGATTGTTTGTTTTTAATACAATAAGTTCTATTTATAGCAAATATAAAAGCCTTTCACAACACAAAAAGTGTGATGAATAAACCTCAGACTGAAGGACGAGTAAATCACGTCTGTACAGAAGAACACAGAAGAAGTTCAACACTCTTCAGCAATAAAAAACAATGTTAGTTTATCTAAAGTCATTTCTGCTTATTAATATGATTGAACTGATCATCAAAGGTCAGCAGCAAACACATTGGTTAATAAAATGAGATTAGATATATTTGTGTTGTTTAACATATTTAATTATTGCAGGTTTGCGTCATATTCTGAGTTTTAAATTAATTTTGATGAATACTGAATCTGTTTTTTGCGAGTGGGATGAATTAATACACATTCATATTTATCTAGATTAGATCTACAGTAAGATCATGTTCACACGCGCTCTGTCTCAATAAATGGAGAAAAATAATTTAAATATTTACAAAAAAGTAATGCATTACTTTACTAGTTACTTGAAAAAAGTAATATTATTACGTAACTCGCGTTACTTGTAATGCGTTACCCCCGACACTGGTGCTGATCGGTGTGTGTTGTGCTGCAGGAGATCTGTCTTCAAGAGTCAGAGGTGGTTCTGTGCGGCGGCTCGGAGAACATGAGCCAAGCGCCGTACGCCGTCAGGAACATCCGCTTCGGGACCAAGTTTGGAGTGGATCTGAAGGTAAACATCAGACGCTTCGTTTAAAGTCCACTGATTCTCAACTTAATTTGGAGGCTCCAATAATGAATTAAAATTGTTCTAGTTGTGTTCTGCTCCAAATATTTCATTGGCTTTAAAAAGAGTGCAATTAAATGATTTTATCTAGTGATGACAAATGAGCAAAAGTCATGGAAATGGAAGTTTATTTTTTTTTACATAAAAACACCTTCAGGAGAACGTTAAAAATCTACACAAAACATGCAACAAACTAAATTAACACCCATACGTAAGCAATATTAATAAAAGGATGAATAAAACAAAAAATAATTAAATAAATCTACAAAAATTGGCATGGATAATTTTTTTAATTAAAAATGATAAATTAACAAATAAATACATAAAATAAAATGGACAGCATTGACAAGCCGAAGAAAGCTGACTAAACCTTAAATAGTATTACCAAAAAATATTTCATATTGCTTCAGGAATCTGTCAAAACATAATTATTACTAGTTAAACAAAGAGATTTGAGAAGTTTAAAAATGTGAAAGAAATCTCTTTATGGATAAAAAATATCTAACAAAATAAATAGACAATATATACGATGTTGGAAGTATTAGTATAAGAGCAAATAATATATTTAAAATTAAAGGTAATAATAATATATTAATTTAAAGGTAATTAATATCAAATAATACTAATATTATAATAAATAATTCTATATAATAATGTATCATAATATTAGTTCAAACCAGTGCTAAGAACATTTGCATATTTAGACACACTCAGGTATATTTTGTGTGAGATTTTAAAGCGGACTTCATGGCTCTGAATAAAAGTCCTTGTCTGTGTGAGTCAGCTGGAAGACACGCTGTGGGCAGGACTGACGGATCTGAACATAAAGCTGCCCATGGGCATCACTGCAGAGAACCTGGCCGAGAAATACCAGATCAGCCGCGAGGACTGTGACCAGTACGCATATCAGACGCAGCAGAGGTGGAAAGCAGGTGAGATCGACCTCACAGCGGCCCAGTGCTGCATCGATATACACGCACGCACACACACACACACACACACACACACACACACACAAACATTTGTGCTCTCACACCACACACACGCCACCACACACACACTCTCACGCACACACGCTCACACACTCACTCACGCTCACACTCACTCACGCTCACACTCTCTCACACACACACACACACACTCGCTCTCACTCACACACAGACACACACACACTCTCTCTCACACTCACTCACACACACACTCACACACACATCTGTCTCTGCTGCAGCTCATGAGGCCGGATACTACAGCGCTGAGATCGCACCCATTGATGTGAAGGCCAAGAAAGGGAAGGTGTCCATGACGTCTGACGAACACCCCCGTCCTCAGACCACACGGGAGCAGATGGCAAAACTTCCCACCGTCTTCAAGAAAGGAGGCACTGTCACTGCAGCCAATGCTTCGGTGGGTCAAACTGAGGCTTACTAAATAAGAGAGAGAGAGGAGGTGCTTTTAAACAGCATTATTTAGAATTGTAGGTCATTACTATCATATGTGTTATATATTTGTTATATACACATTATTATAATAAAATAGTATGTTATTATATATGCAGTTGAGGTCAAAAGTTTACACCCCCCTTTCAGAATCTGCAAAATGTTGATTATTTGACCAAAATAAGAGGGATCATACAAAATGCATGTTATTGTTTATTTAGTACTGACCTGAATAAGATATTTCACATAAAAGATGTTTACATGTAGTCCACAAGAGAAAATAATAGTTCAATTTATGAAAATGACCCCATTCAAAAGTTTATATATATATTTGTATGTGTAAAAAACCTTTGTTATTTTGATATATATATAATTTATTATTTATATAAACATATTATGTGTCATTTTTGCAGTGTGTATTTGCATGTTGTTGTATGATGTGTTTGGCTCCTCCCACAGGGCGTGTCTGATGGTGCTGCTGCTGTGGTCATAGCCAGTGAGGATGCACTGAAGGCTCACAAACTCACCCCATTGGCTAGAATCGTGGCCTATCACATCTCAGGCTGTGATCCCAGCATCATGGGCATTGGTGAGGGCTCTGTCCACCAACATACTTTTCCAGATAAGTGTAAAAGAATAATACATCAAATGATTCATAATGTTTGTAACTGCGACAGGCCCTGTACCTGCCATCACAGAAGCTCTGAAGAAGGCTGGGCTTTCTCTCAAAGACATGGATCTGGTGGAGGTAGGTTTCTGTTATGTGTTTTGGCACTGTTCATGTATTTAGGTGGTGATGTTTCCTGAGATGGTCGAGCAGGTTTGATCCAGAGTCTCATGTATCTGTCAGGTCAATGAAGCGTTTGCTTCTCAGTATCTGGCCGTGGCTAAAGCTTTGGGCTTGGACCCAGCGAAGACCAATGTGAATGGAGGGGCCATCGCCATTGGACACCCTCTCGGGGCGTCGGGGACGAGAATCACGGCGCACCTCGTTCATGAGCTCAGGTAAAGACAGATTTACCTGCACGCCTATCGACGTCAACATGAAATCACTTTCCTAATGCACAGGTGCATCATTCATTCATGCACTTTATTATGAAGAAGGAATAGCTTGTGTTTGTCATTTTTCCTTTTCTTTACTTCATTTTTAGTAATTTTTCTAGAAAAAATGTCATACAGTATTAAAGAAAAACATGGAAAATGAATAAATGAAACAAGGGGTACAATCTGTTTTTGATGTAAGAATAGAATTGTGTTGGGAATTTTATTTCAGTTTTTACTTTATATAAAAAAAAAATTCTAGAAAATGTAACACCAACACAATAACTTTTTTATATATAAATAAAACACCTTTTGGTATAAAAGTAAACTTAAAAAAAATGTGTTTCTTTTTAAAATGTAGGAAATAAAATGTTAAAAGTTATAAATGAATGAATAAATATATAGCAAGCTGATAAATATTAGTGCAAAAGCATCAACATCGCATGTAAACTGATGTCAAAAACACACACAATAAAAAAAAAATATATATATAAGTAAAATCAATAAATATAGATATAAATAAAAACAGCCTTTTCTCAAGAAATATATATTTATATAGAAAAAATATATATATAATATTTAGTTTTCTTTTTTTAAATACAGGGATTAAACAAATTAATATTTGATAAATATCAGTGCAAAAAACAGCTAGCCTCAACATTGCATGAATTCAGTTTTCTCTGACATCTGAATGCAAATACAATAAATAACCTATCATATAAATAACAGTCTTTTCATAAAACAAACATGAAATTGTAGAAATAAATAAATACTCAATCTTCCCGTGGAGGTTTATTTTTCTGTGACCAACCAATTCAAATGTGCTTCTTCTCATCGGCTAACGTTCGGTCAACTATCAGGGGCAGCGCTGTGTGTTATAATATATATATATAATCCCCATCATGCACTGCTGTATTCCATCGCTTGAAGTCGTTCTGTTCTCTGTTCGCAGGAGACGCGGTGGGAAGTATGCCGTCGGCTCGGCCTGCATCGGAGGCGGTCAGGGCATCGCCGTCGTGCTGGAAAACACAAACTGAGAGAAACTAACACACACATGTCGAGGAGACTCACTGCGAACAGATCCAGACGAATTCAAAACCTAGTTCACACCGTCCCACAAGAGTCCGTCCACATATGTGGAGTTATGATGGTTTATTGTGCACATGATATGAAATGACTTCAGGGTCATATGATTGGCTTCTCCAGATTATGGAGTGATGTTTGGTTATGGGATAGTAATGCTGTAACGTGCCTTGTTTTTGTCTCTGATCTAACATAAGCAGTGATTCAACTCCATGTAACTAAATATCTTGTTGATAAATTGTTGGGAGTGAATTCTTGTCTGACTGTTCTCATCAATAAAGAATGAGCTGTAAAATACTGCATTTTGTCTCTTGGCCTGCAGATGTATTTATATATAGATAGAGTTATATATACTACTATAACAAAGCTGGATTCTGACCTTTGGATGCACCACGATTCTTTAAATAAATGACTAAGAATAAAGACAATCAGTCTTCAGATTCTGATTCTTCAAATTTGTTGAGAGTGAATTGGTGGGTTTTTGTTAAATGTGAGCCAAAATCATCACAATTAAAAGAACCAAAGACTTAAACTACTTCAGTCTGTGTGCATTGAATTTATTTAATACACGAGTTTCACAATTTGAGTTGAATTACTGAAATAAATGAACTTTTCCACAACATTCTAATTTATTGAGATGCACCTGTAGCTGCAGAGAAATAAAATCAATTACAAGTGTGAAATATTGTATCTGGGATTAAAAATGTTAATAAAATGTGTGGATATATACTAATAAATAATGATTTCTGAAGAATCATGTGAGACTATTATAAAGTTATGATGCTTAAAATTTGGATTTGATCACAGAAATAAATTACATTTTAAAATCTATTCACATAGAAAATAGTTATTTTAATTTATGATATTATTTTAAAATTGTTAATGCATTTTTGATCAAATAAATACAGCCTTGGTGAGCAGAAGACACTTTTAAACAGGTTTTAAAATCTTAATTATTCCAAACTATTGACCACCCTAAAATGTATATACTATATACATGCATATAGATTATAAAACCGCATGCATTGAGAGCTGCAAAATAATCAATTGAACTACTCTACTGTATGATTGCAGTCTGACCTTCCGTTTCTAAATCAAATTTATTGCCTCACTTTATTTTCTACAACATACAATTTGAGCTCCAATTCTATAAAGAGCCTCACAAATAACTCAGAGGAGTATTTCCATTCCTCGCCCGGTGATCGGCGCTCTTGACTCCATCGTGCGGTCGTAGAAGCGCCTGTGCCTTTAAGACGACAACATGACGGAAGAACAACCCCGAGCGTCATACGTCACGACTATATATACGCCAAATGCCCGGATGTCGGCCTTTTTTTCTAGCTGAAGGTAGTTGTGGCTTTCGTGTCTGTTTTCTCCAAACACAATCTGCATTAATCCGTTTCATCTGATCTTAAAATCTCACTCTTGATCACATATGAATGTTTTAAGATACCTATAGCGCTAGTAGCTGAATATTTGTGTATGTAGTGCGTGTTTACGTACATTATGAGTGTTCGGTGCGCGCGGAGGCCTGTCACCGGGTCCGTGTTAACCGAAGCGACCTTTCTGTGTTTATATTCACATTAAAGACCGTAAAGTAGTACGCGACGCGTTGTCATGTGTATATAGTGTTTAGTACGTTATATAATGATGTTTGTCAGTCTATATAGGTGTTTATGTATGTGCTTTAGCCTGTTGGCTATGCTACATCAGGTCACGTTGAGTTACTGCAGCCTCATGCTGAAGAGTTTTATATATATATAGATATGTGTGTAAGATAGATATGTGTGTATAATATATATCACACACACATGTTTAAGTCAATTCATATAAGTGTGTTGCACGATTAACAGTCACTATATGCACCAGTTGAAATATTTGTAATGTAAATTTCTGTCTGATTTGTGAGTATCATTAGTAGAATAGTTGTGCTGATGTTGTTGAAGAGCACTGTTGAGATGTCAAGATTAATTTGTATAGTACTTTTCATAATGCAGCTGTGTTCAGAGCAGCTCAATGACTCTTGAGTGATGCATGTCTTTTTGTATGCATGCATGTTTTAATAGCTCTTGTGTTCTCAGATGGCTGAGGGCGATAAGAAGAAGACGGAGGGCGATAAGAAGAAGACGGAGGGCGATAAGAAGAAGACGGAGGGCGATAAGAAGAAGACGGAGGGCGATAAGAAGAAGACGGAGGGCGATAAGAAAAGACGGAGGCGATAAGAAGAAGACGGAGGGCGATAAGAAGAAGACGGAGGGCGATAAGAAGAAGACGGAGGGCGATAAGAAGACGAAGGCCCATAAGCATGGCAGCCGTAACCCTGTCCTGGTCCGGGGCATCGGCCGCTATTCCCGCTCGGCCATGTACGCTCGCCGGGCCATGTACAAGAGGAAGACTAAAGCTCCTGAGACGAAGGTCAGTGTTTGTGTCTTCCCTGCAGGTCACACATCTCACCTCAAACCAGGTGTTTTCTCACACGCTCTTCATGTTCCAGGTTGAGAAGAAAATAAAGGAAAGGGCTCCCTCCAAAGTCACCAAAACTGTTGGCGGAGACAAAAATGGAGGCACTCGTGTGGTCAAACTGCGCAAAATGGTGAGACATTTATGACCAAATCACTGAGATTTGTTTGGGAACAGAAATGTATAACCATAAACTTATACTTTATATTTGTGACCATTTCAACCCTGGTTTTATCTCTACACTTGACTTCATGCAGATTTTTATGATCTATTAGTTAAATTAGTCTTAACACTTTAGTGATATGTCTTTAGCCTTGTTTATTATTTACCATATCTCACACTTTTGGAGCTGAATTTTGTTGATAAACATGAACGAGCATGCTTGTTTGCAGAATGAAAACATTATCCTTCAAGTGAAAGTTATGCAAGAATAATATATATTTTGTTTTTTACATTTTAGAGTAAGATTTACAATGCTTTGATATTGTTAATGCTCAGATTATTTATTTTAAAATTCTTGTAATTAGTCAATTTCTCTTGAATGTTGAAAATATAAACCAATGTGATGCATTGAAGGAAAAAAACAATGAATAAATTAAAACAATTAAGGAATTTAATTGAATCCATTCATTAATTTGAAAGGAGTTGATATGGGAAATGTTTAGATTTTATGGAATAAATGTCATTATGCTGGTCAAATAACATTTCTAATGAAAATTGAAAAATGTGATGCCAGAAGCTTTGAAGAATTAAGGAATTATACAATTTAATTATAACTAATTTAACTGAACTCAAAGGAGTTGAAGCTGGCGATTCTTGGATCATATTTTCTTAAGTTTAATGATGAATGAATAAATTTTTTTCCTGCATCAGTGTTTTTTCTGAAGCTCATCTATAATTTTTAAGTTGGTAAATGTAGTAATAGTATAACAGCACAATAACATTTAAAACTTTGTGCATTGACTCATTGAAGTTATTAATCAAATAATGAAACCAATATTAAGATATGACTGTTTTAGAAGCAAAAATTTGCAAAATAATATGCATATTTGAATTGTCTGATTTCTCTCATAGCAGCTGAATTTACTGCATTTGTGTTGACGTTTTGTGGTGTTTTGTGTCCAGCCCCGTTACTACCCCACAGAGGATGTGTCCCGTAAGCTGAAGAGTCACGGCATCAAGCCCTTCTGTCAGCACCGCAGGAAACTGCGCAAGTCCATCAGCCCCGGGACCGTCCTGATCCTGCTGACCGGACGCCACCGTGGAAAGGTACACGCTCATCATCTCCATCTAACCCGTCTTTCTGAAATCCCAGCATGCTGTGGTTTTCAAGTCATGGCGTTCAGTGCAATTACATTTAGTCATTTAGGAGACACTTTTATCCAAAGCCACTTACTAATGAGGACAATAGAAGTAATCAAAACCAACAAGTGCTGTGCTGTGACAAGTCTCGGTTAGCCTAACGCAGTTCATGTAGCAAGGTGTGTGCATAGATAGATCTATGAATGAAACAAAATAAGTAGATCGAATAAAAAAATAATAGAAGGCTAGTGTAGAGAGTGCAAGTGTTAGAGGGTCAAACAAAGATGGAAGAGATGTGTTTTTAGCCGTTTCTTGAAGATGTCTAACACCGTGTCCTAACCACACGCGATAAAAGGTATCTTTTCCATGTTAATCGGAGATTCTGTCCTGACTAGCCGCGACGGCGACACGCAAAATTTCTAATTTAGAAACGGTTTCTATTTCCGCGACGTCGCGGCTGGAACAACAACATACAAAACTAATGACAGTGATATCTCAGGTACTGATTATGTGCTTTATTCAAACTTAAACGTGTCTAATATGAATTTGAATATCATTCCGCATGACCGTTATAGCCATACTGAAAGCTACAACAGATAGTGTACCTCAGATCTTGTAAATAAGATGCATGTTAAAACTGCGAAACCAACAAGCATATTCCATGCCAAAGATGGTCTCAGTCACTCAGTATGTACTTTTAATCATGTTAAAAAGGTTTAATATTTATGAATTATATTATAAACATACTAATTTTGTTGTGAGAGCAGTGCGTTTCCAGGGAGGCTCCGCCCACACACTCTTCTGATTGGCTGTTGCGAGAGCAGTGCGCTTCCAGGGAGAGCCCGCCCACACACTCTTCTGATTGGCTGGGTGAGCAGTGCGTTCCAGGGAGGCTCCGCCCACACACTCTTCTGATTGGCCGTGGCGAGAGCAGTTCGTTTCCAGGGAGAGCCCGCCCACACACTCTTATGATTGGCTGTGGCGAGAGCAGTGCGCTTCCAGGGAGGCTCCGCCCACACACTCTTCTGATTGGCTGTGATATTTGATTGATTCTGTCGCGTGTAGTTAGGACACGGTGTAAGGATTCAGCTGCTGGGATTGAGTTAGGCAGGTCACTCCACCAGGAGGGAACAGTTAATGTAAAAGTCTGTGAACGTGTTTTTGTGCCTCTTTGGGATGCACAATAATGAGCCGTTGGAAGCGGCTTGCATACATCAACAGCCACTCAATGAGTGAAACTCCTACATGTGAAACGCAGATGCTCTCCTCCCACACAAACACTCGTCTGAACTCTACTTGATGTTTGAATTGCAGCAGAGGTTCATATGAGGACTAACGGTGAATGTGTTTCCTTCTGCAGCGCGTGGTCTTCCTCAAGCAGCTGGGCACCGGTCTTCTCCTCGTCACCGGTATGTGATCGGCGTCTGATGCTGAAGAGACCGAGGGGGTTGTTGCAGTGAATAATTGAACACCGTCTCTTGTCTCTCTCTCTCTCTCTCAGGTCCTCTGGCTGTGAACCGAGTGCCACTGCGTAGAGCTCACCAGAAGTTCTGCATCGCCACAACCACCAAAGTGGACATCTCTACCGTGAAGATCCCCAAGACGCTGACCGACACCTACTTCAAGAAGAAGAAGCTGAGGAGACCCAAGCACCAGGAGGGAGAGATCTTTGACACGGAGAAAGAGGTAAACTGGATTTCCAGCGTTAGATCAGGTCATCGGATGCTTTAGCAGGACTCTGTGGAATCTGATTGTTGTTGTGTGGATCTGCAGAAGTACCAGTTGACGGAGCAGCGTAAGGCCGACCAGAAAGAAGTGGATTCTCAGCTGCTTCCTCTGATCAAGCAGGTTCCTCACCTCAAGGGATACCTGCGCTCCACATTCTGCCTGACTAATGGAGTCTATCCACACAAACTGGTTTTCTAAGATGCAAATAAAATCTGTCTCAACCCAGATCACTTTCTGTGTTTTGTTCCTTGCATTATTTTGTTTCATAAGGTCTATAGGTGTTAAAAAAGCGCAGTAAAGGATTTAATCACAAACATAGGCATTAATAAGTTTACAGCTGTTCTTGATGTCTAATAAAGGCCTGAGGCAGTGCGTAGAAAGGGTTCGATATTTTGTCCTTATATTTACAGACATTCCTGGTAGATAACACACTTTGTGTGAAACTTTTCAAAGTAATGCATTACTCCCTAAACAAAAGTAACCAATTACATTACTTGGTTAGTATAGTTAGTTTTTATGGAAAGTGATGCGTTGTTACTTTTGCGTTATTTTAAATTTGTGCTGGCTTGTATTTAATACAAAACGTTATTTTTTTTTTGGCAAATGTAAAAGCCCTTTCACACCCAAAGCCTCAGGCTGAAGGAACAGTACATTCACGTCTGAACAGTAGAACGCAGAAGAAGTTCACTCTTCAGCAATAAAACATTGTATTGGATCATCAAAGGCCAGCAATGAAGACACTGGCTAATAAAATGATTAAATACATAATGGATACTTGTTATTTAACACGTAATTATTGCAGGTTTGCGTCACATTCTTGAGTTTTTATTCATTTTGATGAATACTGAATCTGTTTTTTTAGAGATGAATTATTGCATGTTCACGTTTATTCTAGAACTAAAGCATCATCTTACTCCTGATCTCTCTCAATGTTGGGACAGGAGAGCTTTCAAACAATAAATGGGGGAGTAATTAACCTTTTCTAAATTTAAAAGTAATGTTACTTTACTAGTTACTTGAAAAAAGTAATCTGATTATGTAATTGTGTTACTTGTAATGCATTACCCCAACACTGAACGTCACATGTAACTAACAAATCAATTTGGATGTTTTTAAACATGAAAAATATGCAATAAGATCATTTGAAATGCACAGTGGAATTTCGAAGATTATTTAAGTGCATTTTAACTCTTAATTTTCCATTAGTTAATGAAGTTGTATTACATTTACATTCATGCATTTAGCAGACGCTTTTATCCAAAGCGACTTACAATACAATACAATTCAGGCTATACAATTTTTTTGTCAGTATTACTATTTCCCAGATATTTGTCTCATAACAGATAATCGTTTTGCATTTTAGTTTGTGAAAAAGCTATTTAAAATGTCTCTTTTGAAGATTTCGTAAAACATAAGATCTGTATGTGATGTAGCTTCCTAAAAACAGCTTTGCAAGTATCTTCAGATTAAAACAGTCAGTAGTTTAAGCGGTGGCACTCTTGATTCTACATCGTCTGCTTCGAGCTTCGTCTTCGGAGGGTATTTTAGGCTTAATGAGTGCAGTGTGTTTACATCTCTTCAGTTGTGATCATTCTTAATATAACATGAATACACGCATCAGCTGAATGTTTCTTGAAACCCATGAGTCAATACTAAGCCTGGCTTCTATTAGTCTTTTTATTCATGTTCAATAAGATGCACAACTTTGTTAGACATAAACTGACTTTACATTTATGCATTTAGCAGACGCTTTTATCCAAAGAGACTTAGGCTATACATCTTTTATCAGACTTAAGAAAATCCACAGCAATTGTTAAAGTACAAAGCTGAGGAAAGTAATGAAGGATGATTATTTAAATTAATATATATTATTAAAATAATCAAATTATTTTAATGTGTTAATAAAATTTGATTTTTTGCAATTTTTAATGTAGATTATTGTAATCATTTTTAATTGGTCAAAATATTCTCATTTATTAAGTTTTATTAAATTAATATTTAGTAATTTATTTAAAAAAAATAATTAAAATGCTAAAAAAATACATATAATCAAATATTACTTCTTGTGTTTTAATTGTTAAGTTAATTACGTATAATTCACACACCCACATCATTATATTTCTCTTTTCCCGCCTTCAAATCTATTAATTTCCTCGTTTTGAGGGACAGTGGAGGATATAGAAGTCAAAGTTTAAGAAACACTGACCCGACTCACATCCTGAAGACAAGAAACTCCAGGCGAACAGCCAAACCATTTTGCTTTAATAAAAAAAAACACGCTCAAACCATGTATAGAAAACCAAAATAAATACAAGCGTTTCTTTATGGCATTTCCCGCTCACATGGGCTTTTTCTAAACAATAATCAGAACGAAAAGAGAAGCGGCCGAGAGAAGGACGGCAGGTCCCAGAGCAGGAATGGTGCGCCTCGTCAGTACAGTCAGTTCGTAATGAATGGGTGCCGTCGCTCAGCCTGATTTGAAGAGCAGGATGGCCACCTGACCCAGGTAGAAGTAGATGAAATGTTTGGTCTCGTGAGTCACGTAGCTGCCAAAGTTCCTCCCCACGATGCAATGCCAGGTGGGGTTGTACTTCTTGTCGAACTCCTGCAAGGAAACAATACATTTAAAGCCAATGCTGTTTGTATTTCAGAGTGAACAGACTTTACTTTATTCAGATTTTTTCAGTGGCATTGGTTGTTGAAGTATTTTTCCCCAATCGAGATTTAAAACTTTTAAAACCAGGCTCACGCGGTGCGATTTTTTTAAAGTCCTTTATGATTGTACGGACATGATGATCAGTTGTCATTAATAAAACTTGTCCAGAGTTTTACATTATCACCCCATACACGTGACTGCGAGCTGCGCTGCACACGGGACCAATATGTTGTTGTCTATCATGAAAAGTATATGAACGGCAGCGATACCGGCGTATTTAAGAAGAATAGTGTATGCAGCGCTACACACCCACATGAAAACAGCGGCACAACCAGTGTTTAGATAGATAAAAACATATCAGATGAATGACGGGAGCGCCGGAGTTTATGGCTGATAGAATAATTATCTAGCATTAATTCTGCTCATCGCTCGTCTTGAAAAACGGACAGTTTGAGTTTCATCGAGATGTCACACTGCAGGACTGTGCACCAAATCTTCTGACACGGCCAGAATTTCATCGGAGGTTTAATTTGATCGCAACAACCTTTAATCGGCTGTCGGTGAACGTGTCAAACCAGCGATCAAAGACGACAGATTTTAGCCTAGGATTATAGAAATCTTTGAGGATTTTCTACATTTGTCTCAGATGACCAAAATCGCAGTTTGAGCCGGGCTTTAGTTGAAGCAAAAAATAGCTGAAATAATGTCTACTGATGGCTTCAATAAAACCATTTACTATCAATTAACAATTTTAGAGGATGACTGAAAATTATTCAAATTAATACATCAAAATTATTAATACATTAAAATGCTAAAATAAAACAAAATGCATAAAAATTATTGTTATGCATTTCTTTCACTATTTAAATTAGGTCAATTTTAATGTATACATTAACTAATATTCATAAATATTTTAAAATAAACAAATAGCTAAAAAAAAACAAAAAAAAAAATTCAAATATTATTAATAAATTAAAATTGGTTTTCAATAAAGTAATTTAATTGATTAATACATTTAAATAAAAAAACTAATAAATTGATTTTTATTCGTTTTTAGCATTTTAGTTCAGTTCATATTAATTAATATTATCCAGAATTAATTAATTTCAATAATTAAATTTTTATGAAAGGCAATCAAATCAAATTTGATCAAAAATCAAATAAATGAATGGATTTGTATTGGTATTAAATCAAATTAATAATCTTTTGGTTTGGTTTCGATGGTTTCTGTTGTCCTCATTTATAATTTTTTTTTGATAAAAGCATCTGCTTATTGTAAGAGTTTTGTTTTCTGCATATTTTATTTAATGAATCAAATCCATATCTCTTTTAAAGAATGGCTCTTTTGTGGCCTGTAAAGTGTTCACCTTCTTGATGTAGGCGGCGATGTCCTTCTCGATGTTGTACTTCTCGAGCGCCTGTGTTGCACACTCCACAGAGTCCTGCTGCATCTCCTCAGACATGTCTGCGTTCTTGATCACGGCCTTTCTGTCCGACATGCTGGAAACACATGAACGAACCAGTTAACAGAGCTCGATCCCTAACCCACAGCCCTATCTAGTGCTCATCCTGCCCACAGCCCTATCTAGTGCTCACCCTGCCCCAAACCCACAGCCCTATCTAGTGCTCACCCTGCCCCAAACCCACAGCCCTAGCTAGTGCTCACCCTGCCCCAAACCCACAGCCCTAGCTAGTGCTCACCCTGCCCCAAACCCACAGCCCTATCTAGTGCTCACCCTGCCCCAAACCCACAGCCCTAGCTAGTGCTCACCCTGCCCCAAACCCACAGCCCTAGCTAGTGCTCACCCTGCCCCAAGCCCTATCTAGTGCTCACCCTGCCCCAAGCCCTATCTAGTGCTCACCCTGCCCCAAGCCCTATCCAGTGCTCACCCTGCCCCAAGCCCCATCTAGTGCTCACCCTGCCCCAAGCCCCCATCTAGTGCTCACCTCCGCCCCAAACCACAGCCCTATCTAGTGCTCACCCTGACCCAAACCACAGCCCTCTCTAGTGCTCACCCTGCCCCAAGCCCTCTCTAGTGCTCACCTGCCCCAAGCCCTCTCTAGTGCTCACCCTGCCCCAAGCCCTATCTAGTGCTCACCCTGCCCCAAGCCCCATCTAGTGCTCACCTGCCCAAACCCCAGCCCTATCTAGTGCTCACTCCTGACCCAAACCCAAACCCACAGCCCTCTCTAGTGCTCACCCTGCCCTAAACCCACAGTCCTATCTAGTGTCACCCTCCCCAAACACACATCTAGTGCTCACCCTGCCCCAAACCCACAGTCCTATCTAGTGCTCACCCTGCCCCAAACCCACATCTAGTGCTCACCCCTGCCCAAACCCACAGTCCTATCTAGTGCTCACCCTGCCCCAAGCCCTATCTAGTGCTCACCCTGCCCCAAAGCCCACAGCCCTATCTAGTGCACAGCCCTAGCTGCTCAGAGCGTTATGTAATATCAGCACATTAGATGCTGCCTTTATTCCATCTTTATTGCATAACACCACGTGGCATATTTCCGCCAGGTTACTGTTGCCATGGTCACCTGAGTTTAAGACTGTACTCAGCACCACAGATTATTACAACAAGCTTATGATACTTACATACCTTTTAATGGATTACAGTTAATTAAACAAAATAGTCTTTACTTACTGAATCAAATAGTGAAAAGAATGGTGCCGTGCAATGTCTATTTTTAGAAATAAACACTTTACATCACCTTTTTAATGTTAAATGAAAGAATTACGTATCTTCTTGTTTGTATTCTAATAAATCATATCATGAATAATTGATTTCAGTTGCTGAAACGTAGGTGTGCAAACGGGCAACAGACGTTAGGTACAACATCGCTTACTCTGAGAGAAAAAAACACAAGATATTTTGTTGCACAGACTAATATACATTGTAACTGTATTTAACGGATGAAAGAAAGAGTTTACCTTATTTCTGAGCAGATTTGTTGAGACGGAGAGAAAGTAACTCGTTCGCAGCGCCTGTGATGCTCTCGCTGTGTGCTGCTTGACCAAAAGTAATGTAGGTGTGCAACGGCCGTTGGCTCCTCCCGCTCTCACTTCCCATTGGCTGTCGATGCCGTGCTCGGCTCTGCGATTGGCCGGCTCTGCAAGAGTCTCGCTGCAATGTATCTCTGCATTTTATTTCAAACCGGCATGCCTTGCGCCTAAGACGCTTCGCTGGTGTACATAGCAACAGAGAATTATTTTTTTTTATAATTTTTTATTGAATCTCTCAAATTCAATATATTACAATAGCCAGGGGGTGAACACACACACACACACAGAGAGAAAAAAAGATACACAATTACAATAAAGTAATTACATAAAAACATGAAAATGATTTACATATATTAATACTCTTAACAGCTTTCTTGTTTATCAAAGTGTAAATAGATTTTAGATATTGCTTAACTTCTGATTTCAAAATGAGAAACAATGGTTTGTAATCGCCGTACTTACATTTATGCATACTAAACTTTGCTATCAAAAGTAATAAATTAATCAAATAATATTCCTTATGGAATGACATGTCGTAAGTGAAAAGAAAAACAAATAAAACATTTTCAAAACAAAGTTGAAAGCTGGGCATGATATGATCTCTAACAAATGAGCAGAAGTCTAGGACAACTCCAAAATAAATGAAAAAACGTTTCTGTATCGATATCAGAGTTAAATCTATTCAGAGAATGAACTCTCCGGAAGACAGCAGGGTAGGTGCCATAGATAACTTTACACTCTTTGATAGATATGTATATTCATATCTATGCTTGGCGCTATATCCGAAAACTAGTGTGTTAAACTAACCCATTTAGCTTTTTTGTTTCTAGATTTAGCAACTGTTTAGACTACGCTAGCAACTTTCTATTCAAAAAGCACCTAGCAACAAATGTAGCTATTTTAAAAATGTATTTGGCAACTTTTGAAAAGTGACTCGAATGATAAAAAAGGCATGCATTTTACATCTTAAACCACATCAATGCATTTAATGTGTAATTTAAAATACAAGTAAAATGCTGGCCTCTTTTCAAAAATTAAATGTTATAGACGGTTTCATCGGGCGCACGCGCCTGGCCCGAAGTTAACTTCCGGTCTGTGTTTGTTGTTGTGTTTGTTTGTTCGCAGTTAAAGTGATGAGTAATTAAGTTGGGCTCAGGTTGTTGTGCTGTGGGATAGGGCTGTTTGATTAATCGAAATGGAATCGCGATTAGGCTGTGGGATGTGTTTCACATACATACATTCATTTGTGGTGACCCGCCACGATATAAAAACTGACCGATTTTCCAAAAGGCTTTGTTGAATAAACATGAGCACGTAATGCACGTTTAAAAATCAAAACGAGGCGCGGGTGTTTTTACATCACTGTATTTCTGAAGGAACTGTCTGTAGAAAATGTTTGATGTCATTTTCATTTCATCTTGCATGTAATACCTGATAAAGCAGCGTTTCTAAACTCAGCCTAACAGCCGTTACCGGGGAACCTCTAACGTTAATGTTAGTTCTCTCGCTTTAAAGCGCCTCCTGCTGGCAGAGAATTAATTCGCATTTTTAATAAGTCCGTCCAAGTAGTTATCGCTGCATCTCAGTCCGTCTGATTTACGAAGCAAATATATTTTGCTTATCAAAAAATAATCTACTCAAGAGGACTGTTTCATAAAAGTCGTTAGGAAAAGCGGGGATTAAAGTCCAAAACCTGACTTGAAATAACCCAACAAATCAATCGGGACTAAAGTGGGTTCATAAAGGACATTTTAAGTTCACGCAATCTCACTAATTCGACCCAGGTTCAATGAGTCAGGATGTGATGAGCACGCTTCTTCTTAAACAGCCCTTAATGTCCATCATGGATCAGACCGATCCAGCTCAGCAAACAGCGAATATTTGTGCTGAGACATTCCCTGCGTCCCAATGTCCATGCCATCCACCCTAAATAGTGTGTGAGATTACAATAAGTGTGTCCGAAAGCATAGTATGTTCAAAAGAGTGGGCCAAAAGACAAGTCCCCGGATGATCAACTATTTTCAGGTCGATTTTTGAAG
>JAPDDN010000682.1:0-83378 GCA_027422405.1 Ptychobarbus kaznakovi
CCTATTGGCTGTGGTAGTCCAAGACAGGTGAAAATGATTAAAAAGTGAATATGAGACAAAACTACAAAAATGTCAATTTTATTAATAGCCGTTTCAACACATACATGTTTAACCAAATTAAAAAACAGCACTTTTAGAGTTCATCCCACTCATTGATGTGAGCATAAGTATTGGTACAGTTGAACATACGGTAGATATACAAGAATAAAACTATTATTTAGTTGCAGATCCCTGCGCATACAATCACAGCAGTGAGTCTGTGACCCAGTAGACATCACCAACTCTTTGTCTCATCTTTGAAATACTTTTCCCCAGCCTTTAATAATGCAGCCAATTCCAACTGTTTCTGCCTTTAACTCTCCTCTTCAGCTGGTGAAATTCATGTTCAAGATCAGATTTAAATCTGGAGATTGACTTGGGCATTCTAAGACTTTCCAGTTCTTTTTCATTGCCCTTATAAACTCATTGACTGAACTGTCAGGGTGTTTTGGGTCATTGTCCTGATGCAATATGAAGCACTACCCAATGAATCTGGTGACATTTTCTTGAATGTTGGTAGGCAAGATGGTTTTTGTTCCATACCAAATTAATTCTGCTACTGTCATCATACATTAAGTCATCAGTAGAGTGAGAGGGGCCTGTTCCAGAGACAGCCATGCATGCCCATGCCATGACACCACCCCCAACATGCTTTACAGATGAGGCTGTATGCTTGGGATCATTTGCAGTTCTCTTTTTTATACACATTTTTGCTTTCCCATCACTAAGATAAAGGTTAATCTTTGTCTCATCGGTCAATAAACACGGTTCCAAAACTCTTTCTGGCTCACCTTTGTGATTTTTTGCAAACTCTAATCTTGTCTTTCTATTTTTGGTGCTGGTCCGAGGTTTGCATCTTGCTGTGTAGCATCTGTAATTCTGTGTCTCCTGAGGACAGTAGATTGTCAGAGCATCAACCCAGCCAGACATGTCTTTTAGGGTTCATTTTCATAGCTATTATGATTTGTCTGTCATCAACTAATGTTGTTTTCTCAGCCGATCAGGTCGTTGTTGGTTGCTGGTGTCGCTGGTGGTTTCCAAACTCTTGATTTCTCAGTGCCTTTGTTTTTGCTAGAGCTCTAATTGACTTCCTCTTTTCTTTCAGCATTAATTGCTTGCTTTTCTCTCAAAGTCAGCTCCCTCGTCTTCATCCTGGTTTGTGTGTGTCATCATCAAATAAGATTCAGAATGCAGAAGTAATGAATATAACTGATACGACACATTCCCTGATTTTAATACCGGAAGAATTAATGCAGCAGGACACAGCTGATCACTTAGAAAGACCTGTGAGGCAACTGTCCCAATACTTATGCTCACATCAGATCGGGGGATGAAACTCTTAAAAAAACATGTGTTAAATTACCCAGTAATAAAATGTGACATTCTGTAGTTTTGTCTCATTCATCTTTTAATCATATTTGTAAATGTATTGACTCCACAGCCAACAGAGCAATTTTGTCTTTACTGTTCCAATACTTTTGGAGGGCACTGTATATATGTGTGTGTGTGTGTGTGTGTGTGTGTGTGTGGTGTGTATGTATGTATGTATGTATGTCTATATATATTAGGGATGGCACAGTACATGTATTCGTACCGAACCGTCACGGTGCAGACCTCTCGGTTCGGTGCATGAGGCCTTATGACGAATACAGGCAATTCACCCCCAATCTAGAAGGGGCGCCCGCAGTAATGCAACGCTGCTTGATAACCGCCAACTCCAGCAGAAGAACAGCGAATACCGTTAGTGAATAGCGCACTTGAAAACAAAGCCCACTAGACAGTGATCATGTGTGGATTCTGAATGCGTCTCTCACATGGACTGATAAAAGCTTTTCACATGGACTGACAAGAGCTTTGTGCTCATGTGTCCTACCTCTCTCATTCAGCACAAATCCAAACATTCCACATTCCATAATATTTCCATATTTGCGATGTAAAGTATCTGAATGCTAAACTATTATTATTAGTAATTATGTAAATGATAGGCTTTGTAAGTTACGTTAATTCAGTCACGTTCCAATGGTGACACAGAGGCGGGTGCGCTGATATTTGTATTTTATTTTGATAAAGTAGCCTACCAACTTTAGCAATGCTGGAACTGATGTGTTTTGTTTGTGTGTGTTAGGAAACGTGATCATGTTTGTAACATTTTGTAATAATTTTTAATGTTAAAAGTTCAATATATACAATTAATAAAAAAGTGTGTGTGTGTGCTTAGGCGTGAAATCACTTCAACTGTTCCCTTATACAAGCAGAATCAACTTTAAACACTTATTGTCTAAATAATAATCATTGGATAAAGGTCTGCTTTTATTTGTGTACACTCACAATGAAAACAAAACTGATTTTATACATATTATAGCAATGTAATAATAGTATTAGTATTATAATAGTAAAAATTGTCATTTGTAATTTCTGTTCAAAATAAAAAAATAAACCGAGCATAGTAAAATTCTTTTTTTTCCGTTGTAGCGAAATCGTATCGAACCATGACCCCCGAACCGAGATACGTACCGAACCGTGACATCTGTGTACCGTGACACCCCTAGTATATATGTATACACACACACACACTGACCAAAATGGTAAACTTAAACACTTTTGTTTTGCACCCATTTTTCATGAGCTGAACTCAAAGATCTAAGACTTTTTCTATGTACACAAAAGGCCTATTTCTCTCAAATATTGTTCACAAATCTGTGCTCGTGAGCACTTCTCCTTTGCCGAGATAATCCATCCACCTCGCAGGTGTGGCATGTCAAGATGCTGATTAGACAGCATGATTATTGCACAGGTGTGCCTTAGGCAGACCACAATAAAAGGCCACTCTACAATGTGCAGTTTTACTGTATGGGGGGGGGGGATGTCCTAAAACCAGTCAGTATCTGGTGTGATTACCATTTGCCCCACACAGTGCAACACATCTCCTTCACATAGAGTTGATCAGGTTGTTGATTGTGGCCTGTGGAATGTTGGTCCACTCCTCTTCAATGGCTGTGCGATGTTGCTGGATATTGGCAGGAACTGGAACACTCTTGTTGTTTACGCCGATCTAGAGCATCCCAAACATGCTCAATGGGTGACATGTCCGGCGAGTATGCTGGCCTTGCAAGAACTGGGATGTTTTCAGCTTCCAGGAATTGTGAACAGATCCTTGCAACATGGGGACGTGCATTATCATGCTGCAACATGAGGTGATGGTCGTGGATGAATGACACAACAATGGGCCTCAGGATCTTGTCACGGTATCTCTGTGCATTCAAAATGCCACCAATAAAATACACCTGTTTTCGTTGTCCATAGCATACAATACCATAACCCCACCGCCACCATGGGCCACTCGATCCATAATCTTGACATCAGCAAATCGCTCACCTACACAACACTATACACGCTGTCTGCCATCTGCCCTGTACAGTGAAAACCAGGATTCATCCGTGAAGAGAACACCTCTCCAAAAGTGCCAGATGCCATCGAATGTGAGCATTTGCCCACTCAAGTCGGTTACGATGACGAACTGCAGTCAGGTCGAGACCCCAATGAGGATGACGAGCATGCAGATGAGCTTCCCTGTTGAAAAGGCTTATTATAATTTACTGGGTTTAATTGTTCTTATTCTTATTGGTGGACTGTGAATTATTGACAGCGTAGTTTAGTCCCGCGCCACGAGTTTGACGCAACATTGTCACGTTCCGCTTTAACGTGATGAAGGGCTCGCGTGTATTCAAGCCATAGATGAGTGTGCGTAACTTTGAAAGTAAGTTTAGTTTCATATATGTTTTATACATGTTCTTTAAGCACGTTTATATTGCTGTATGCTGTATTTAACCGTTCCGATATATACATATATATATATATAGCATCCATATCTCCGTGAATCTGATGCTAGCGCTATAAATGTTCGCTGTCTCTGCACGTGTGCTCCGATGCGCCCTGTATAATTGTGATGACGAATAATATTTAGCGTTTTACTTTAATGTATATATTTACTTATGTCAGTGAGCCATATTTGTGTGGATTGATAAGATTATGTATAATTGAGAAGCAGTTATGAGACGATGATCGCGTATATCACTAGTCGATTATGCATGCGTATTCGTGTGTAGTCACGTGTTTGTACATTTGATAGGGGTGCGTTTGTCATTTATGGCTGTGAATTGATTATTGTATTTCTGTTCTTTATTATAGAAAACCCACACATGTTTGTAAACCCATGCACAATCATAACTGCATTGTGTATGTCAGCTGGCTTGAAACTTTATTAAAACAGTGATTGGACATATGGACTTTTGTGCATTCTTACCGATGCCCCGTGACGATCCCATCTAAACCAAACCAGTCTAAAGAAACATATTTAACATTTATGGTCCTTCGAGCCGGATGGTGATTGTCACGGGCGAAGATGTCCAGAGCATATTCAGAGCATGAGCCTGATGTCCGCAGTAAGCGGTTGTCACGTCCTCCGTGTCATTTGGAGGATTATGAAGTGGAATACAGAGGCTTCCAGCACACACATCCACCTTCTTCCAGGGCACCGCCAGAGCCTCGCCACAGTGAGTCAGAAATTCAGAGTACTTCTTACCAGATGGAGGGAGCTGCCAAGATGACACCCCTCACCAGGTGGCATGAGACAGATGGTGGAGATGTTGCTGAAGATATAGGAGAACCATATATTGACAAAGATGCGCAAATGATGATTCGGAAGCTTCGAGAAGAGAATAGACGTCTGCATAAAACCATAGAGGACTTGAAACGCAGTTCTGAAAGGGATGAAACAGACTCATCTCAGTGTCCTTCACCTCTGCCTCGCATTCATTCATTACGCAGCATAGAAAGGAAACAGACGAGGGTCCCTCCTGTCCCAGCTCCACGTTCTAACAAGTCACTAATAGCTCAAATGAGTAATCAAACTTATAAAGAGGCTTTAGAACATTCAGTCGTGGATGATGAAACGGCAAGGTCAGCAGTTGAGGAGCTAAACTATGAAGCTAAGTTGTCAAATGATCTTTCCAAAATGAGATTGCAGTCCACACCAAGGAGCAGACATGTGCAATATCATCCAAGGCCTCCATGTGCATCACAACCCCAGCACACGACAAGTGCACAACCTGCACATGGCCCAAGCTATTCGCATGACCAGAGATGCATCCCACCAAAGCCATATATACGCAACCTTTCCCCTTCACCTTACTCCCATATCAGAGAACGAACTGATGACTATCCAAGGCCTCATTATCAGTCAGAAGACCTTGTTCCTCACCCTCCACCACCTCCAACTAGAGAGAGTACCTATCGAGGTCCTATACCATCAATACCAGACTTCACGTCAGAGGATCCACGGCAGTTTGCTAGACTCAGAATATCTCTTGACAATTTGCTACCACTTGATGCAACTGAACAGTTTAAATATCAAATTCTGCTCGAGCATCTGAAGTTCGAAGAGGCCTTATTAATAGCAGACTCTTACAGCAACTCCCGTTATCCGTACACCCAGACAATGCAATCACTAACTGAGCATTATGGACAGCCTCATCAGTTGGCATTACAGAAAATTGCTGACTTAATGGATGGGCCAACTATTCGAAGTGGAGACACTCAGGCCTTTCGGAGGTTTGCCCTCAGAGTCCGAGCACTGGTTGGTATGCTTGATCAGTTGGATGAAAAGGGAGCTATTGAATTGCAATGTGGCTCGCATGTGGCAAGACTCATGTCCAAACTCCCTCACGATCTCAAGGCTAATTTCAAACGATATGTTCACCCCCTCAAAAATCCCATTCCAAATCTCCTTGATTTTGCACACTGGCTTGAGTTCGAGTTGCAGGTGCAATCTACAGACAGTAAACTCAACACAATTGAGACAAGGGGGCGTGCTGGTCAGCAGAAAGAGGCTCCACGACAGCGTAAGCACACCTTTCATACAACAGCCATTCTGCATAGTGTAGATCAGTCTACCAACACTCCAGATGCTAAACCCTCAGAATTTCAAAGCCTGGCAAGAATGTTTACTGTCATTACTGTGACAATAATCACCACTATCTTAATCAGTGCACCAACTTCACTCAGTTAACCAGTGAGCTCAAAACTAACTGGATTAGGGTGAATAAGAGATGTTGGAGGTGTGGACGGAAACATCAGGCGGCCCAATGCAGATTGAAAGCCACATGTAAAACTTGCAAGGGCAAACACCTAACTGTTTTGCATGACATCAACAACAGAACAATCGAGATGAAAGATTCTGAGAGACCTCAAGAAAGTCAAACACTATACCTAGATCGGCCAGTAGGTGGTAGCCAAGTCCTTCTGAAAATAAGTAAAGTCCTATTGCATAATGGCAAGCATTCATTGATGGCTTATGCGATTTTGGATGATGGCTCAGAACGTACCATCCTGCTTCATGATGCGGCACAGCAACTTAAGCTTAAGGGGCAGACTGAGCACCTTTCTTTGAGAACAGTCCGACATGATGCTCAAGTCATTCCTGGTGCAAGAGTATCCTTCACTCTGTCCCCTGCATTCCAGCCAAATAAGAAGTTCAAAATAAAAGGTGCCTTTACTGCAGAAAATTTGGGCTTGGCCAAGCACTCGCATCCAGTTACCCTTCTGCAAAGGAAATACCAACATCTCAGAGGACTACCCCTTCATGCCTTTTCTCAGGTCCAGCCATTGCTGCTTATAGGCTCTGATCATCACCACTTGATCACCCCCATGGAGCCAGTGCGTTTCGGCCCACCAGGCGGGCCAGCTGCTATCAGGACCAGATTAGGCTGGACACTCCAAGGGCCAGCTAATGTAGTCCAGCACCTAATCCCAGAACAACAATGCCTTTTTACATCTGTGACCTCTGCTCCATCAGAGCTATTGCAGCACGTGGAAAGGCTCTGGCAGCTTGACGTATTACCATACCGCGATGAGAAATTGGTGACACGCTCACGTTGCGATCAAGAGGCTATAATTCTTCTCGAGACCAAGACTGCAAGGGTTAATGTAGATGGAGTGCTCCGCTATGCTACACCCCTTTTGAGAAAACCAGACATGCCTCAACTGAAAGCGCCTAAAGAGTCGGTTCTCCCCCACCTCAGAGCATTGGAGAGACGTCTCAGTAAAAGTTCGGAACTCACAAAGGTGTATAACCAAGAAATTGAAAGGCTGGAGCAATGTGGGTACGTCGTCAAGCTGGCAGCTGAAGCAGTTGATCAAACTCCTGAATCATGGTACATACCACACCACATGGTACACCATAATGGTAAGCATAGAGTAGTGTACAACTGTTCCTTTAAATACCAATGCCACAACCTTAATAATTACCTGTTGCCTGGGCCTACTCTTACTTCCACCTTACTAGGAGTGTTGCTTCGCTTTAGAGAGCATGCTATTGCGATCACAAGCGATATCAAAGGCATGTTTCATCAGATTCGTCTGCTTCCAGAGGACAAGCCACTTCTCAGATTTCTATGGCGAAACATGCAGCGTGATACTCCAGTCAGTGTCTATGAGTGGCAGGTTTTGCCGTTTGGGACTACATGCAGTCCATGCTGCGCAACATTTGCTGTACTCAAACATGTCCAAGAGAACACTGATCCAGGAGAAGAGACACGTGTGGCTGTAGAGGAACATTTCTATGTGGACAATTATCTGCAGAGTGTGAGCTCTGATGATAAGGCGACTGAACTGGTGAACAAGCTGCAAGCTCTTCTAGCTTCTGGTGGGTTCGAGTTAAGACAATGGGCTAGCAATATTCCTTCTGTCGTTGCTCACCTTCCAGTGGAAGCCAGATCAGAGAAAAATGAGCTTTGGCTTTCAGAAAGGCAATGGGATGTCTCGGAGTCTACCTTGGGTCTCCGTTGGACTTGCCAAGCAGACACACTTGGCTACAAAACTCGACCGAGGGAACCACAAGTGCCCACAATGAGGTATGTTTATCAGGTCTTAGCTAGTCAGTATGACCCACTGGGTTATATTATCCCCTACACAACAAGAGCTAAGGTGCTGATTCAAAGACTGTGGGATAAAAAACGTGAGTGGGACGACCCATTGCTACCAATTGAACTCTCGCAAGCCTGGCACGAATGGGAAGAGGAACTGCAGTACATAAACAATATTGCCATACCACGGTGCTACACGAGCGCAGAATTAGATTCTGAGGCCGGCATAAGAGACATCCACATATTTTGTGATGCTTCAAATCATGCTTATGGGTCGGTGGCATACCTGAGAACACAGAGTCTTCAAGGCCAAGTCGAGGTTGCATTTGTCACAGCAAGATCAAGGGTGGCACCAAAACGACAGTTATCTGTACCCAGGCTAGAACTTTGTGCAGCACTTAGCGGAGCTCAGCTGGCTAGAGTTCTTGAAAAGGAACTCACCTTGAACATTCAAAGGGTGACTTTGTGGAGTGACTCAAAGACAGTCTTAGCTTGGATCCAGTCAGATTCATGCAGATATAAAGTGTTTGTGGGCACAAGGATTTCAGAAATTCAGGAATTGACCTCTCCTCATGCATGGCGTTATGTAAAGTCTGAGAACAATCCTGCAGATGACATTACCCATGGCAAAACACTACAGCAACTAGCAGCGCCAAGTCAGTGGAATCGAGGACCGCACTTTTTGTGGCAAGACCCAAGTACCTGGCCTGATGACCCTGAGGTATCAGGCCCAGAGAGTACAGATGAAGAGAAAAGGTAACCTTCTGCAGTCTGACCACAGTAGACTTCTCAGACCTAACACAAGAATTCTCACCTTACCACAGTTTTAATCAATTGGTAGAACATGAAGCCCAAGAACTGTTGAAACAAGCAAATCAGACAAAAGATTTATCTGCCGAAGACTATGCAGCTGCTGAGATCTCACTCCTAAAGCAAGCCCAAGCTAAGTGTTTCCCAGTTGAGCTTAAATCATTAACAAGTGGTCAATCCTTGCATTCAAACAGCAGATTAATATCCCTTGCACCAGAGCTCGACCAGTCTACTGGGCTCATAAGAGTTGGTGGCCGTCTGCGACGTAGTGAGCTGCTTAAACCAGATACTGCCCATCCAATTGTACTTGATCCCAAACACCCACTCAGTCAACTCCTGATCCAGCATTATGATGAGAAACTTCATCATCCTGGCCCAGAAAGGGTATTTGCTGAGTTACGTCGCAAATACTGGATCATTAGAGGCCGTGAGGCAGTACGACGGCACCAACATCAATGTCAGGAATGCAGAAAATGGAGAGGAAAGCCTGAAGTGCCAAAGATGGCAGATTTGCCACCAGCCCGACTTCGTCTCTACCGCCCAGCATTTTATTCAACTGGTGTTGATTGTTTTGGGCCATTCACAATCAAGGTTGGCCGACGCACTGAAAAACGGTGGGGAATTATATTTAAATGTATGACAACCAGAGGAGTCTACATTGATTTACTCCCCAAAATCGATACAGATTCATTCCTCATGGCCCTGCGTAGATTCGTAGCACGCAGAGGAACTCCCCATGAACTCTATTCTGACCAGGGAACAAACTTCAAGGGAGGAGAAAGAGAACTATCAGAAGCATTTACTGCCATGCAACCCACTTTGCAAAATCAGCTGGCAAGGCAAAAAATTCAGTTCAAATTTAATCCCCCTGGAGCTCCTCACTTTGGTGGACTATGGGAGAGGGAGATCAGGTCTCTAAAGTCTGCTCTCAATGTTACACTTGGAGCCCAACATGTGGCAGAGGAAGTGCTAAGCACAGTGCTTACAGAAATTGAAGGGATTCTAAACTCTAAACCCTTGGGCTACGTGTCATCGGACATAGCAGATGTGGATCCCATTACCCCGAACAGCCTTTTATTGGGACGGCCAGACCCTGATTTACCCCAAATTGTGTACCCCGAGTCAGAATTACTTAGCAGGAAACGCTGGAGACACAGCCAGGTCCTTGCCGACCATTTTTGGGCACACTACGTCAAGAGATACTTACCCGAACTGCAAACTCGAAATAAGTGGATGACTGAAACTGGCAAAAACCTAAAGACTGGGACAGTAGTGATGATAGTGGATCACCGGTTGCCTCGAGCCCTCTGGCCAGTGGGTAAGGTCTCAGCCACAGTACCAGGGGCTGATGGGAAAATCCGAACTGCTGAAGTGCAAGTACAGGATCGGAAATACATTCGACCAGTGAGTAAACTTGTCTGTTTGCCACCACTACCTGATGATGACAAGGACGCTTAAGCCTTTTCTAAAGTAGAATTTACTATGTAAATTGGGGCGGCTGTTGAAAAGGCTTATTATAATTTACTGGGTTTAATTGTTCTTATTCTTATTGGTGGACTGTGAATTATTGACAGCGTAGTTTAGTCCCGCCCCCAGAGTTTGACGCAACATTGTCACGTTCCGCTTTAACGTGATGAAGGGCTCGCGTGTATTCAAGCCATAGATGAGTGTGCGTAACTTTGAAAGTAAGTTTAGTTTCATATATGTTTATACATGTTCTTTAAGCATGTTTATATTGCTGTATGCTGTATTTAACCGTTCCGATATATACATATATATATATATAGCATCCATATCTCCGTGAATCTGATGCTAGCGCTATAAATGTTTGCTGTCTCTGCACGTGTGCTCCGATGCGCCCTGTATAATTGTGATGACGAATAATATTTAGCGTTTTACTTTAATGTATATATTTTACTTATGTCAGTGAGCCATATTTGTGTGGATTGATAAGATTATGTATAATTGAGAAGCAGTTATGAGACGATGATCGCGTATATCACTAGTCGATTATGTATGCGTACTCGTGTGTAGTCACGTGTCTTCACGTGTTTGTACATTTGATAGGGGTGCGTTTGTCATTTATGGCTGTGAATTGATTATTGTATTTCTGTTCTTTATTATAGAAAACCACACACATGTTTGTAAACCCATGCACAATCATAACTGCATTGTGTATGTCAGCTGGCTTGAAACTTTATTAAAACAGTGATTGGACATATGGACTTTTGTGCATTCTTACCGATGCCCCGTGACGATCCCATCTAAACCAAACCAGTCTAAAGAAACATATTTAACATTCCCTGAGACGGTTTCTGACAGTTTGTGCAGAAATTCTTTGGTTATGCGAACCTATTGTCGCAGCAGCTGTCCGGGTGACTGGTCAGACATCTTGGAGGTGATGATGCTGAATGTGAAGCCGGTTGGATGCACTGCCAAATTCTCTGAAACGGCTTTGGAGATGGCTTATGGTAGAGAAATTAACATTCATTAAATTCACGGGCAACAGCTCTGGTGGACATTCCTGCAGTCAGCATGCCAATTGCACACTCCCTCAAAACTTGTGACATCTGTGGCTGTCACAGTCACTCGTAGAACAACACTGCATTTCCCAGCATCCCTCCTGCCACTCACCTGCACTCCATCTTAATCACCCCCAGCTGACCTCCATCAAGGAATCCTCCTCACCTGTTACAAATAAAAATCAAGCTCCCCTATAAGACATCACTCCATCCAAACGTTCACTGTCTTGTCTCGAGGTTACAAGCTCTTCATCTGTCGTATCACCTACTTGCTGGATCCCTGTGGCTCTGTGGATGTCTTCCTCCAGTGGACTCTACTAAAGGGAGAGATAATGACTACTAATTCCTCAGTTTATAGATTCATTGATTTCTGGGTTATTGCACTTACCTGTTGAGGTTGCTTTCAGTTTGTTTAATAAAGAAGCTCTTACTTTACTCATCCTCGTATGCCTCTCCATCCAGTATGTGACAGAGGCATTGTGCCCTGACTGGACCACTGCTACTCTGCTTTCTGGGACACCTACAAATCCCTCCCCTTTTGGCAAATCAGATCACTCTTCCGTTCTGCTCCTGCCTGCTTATAGGCAGAAACTGAAACGAGAAGCACCCGCCATCAGGACAATCCAATTCTGGTCGGACCAATCGGACGATATACTACAGGACTTTTTGATCACGTGGACTGGGACATGTTCCGGGCAGCGTCTGATGACGACATAGAGGCGTATTCAGATACTGTAACGTTTTTCATCAGAAAGTGTGTAGAGGATGTAATACCGGCAAAAACAATCTGCATCTACTCCAACCAAAAACCGTTGTCAGCGCGGACATCTGCCTTTAAATCCGGAAACATTGACAATCAAAAACTAGCTAGTTACGATCTCAGGAGATCCATCAAAGCCGCCAAACAACAATATTAAAACAAAGTTGAAGAACAATTCAACAACAACAACAACAACGCAAGAAGCATGTGGCAGGGCATCAACAACATCACAGGTTTTAAAGGGAATAAACCAGCTACTGTGAACATCGCCGTCTCTCTACCGGACGAGCTTAATCATTTTTAATGTTGTTCGTGGATTATAGTTCAGCATTTAACACCATAGTGCCTGCCACACTGGTTGCGAAGCTCCAGACTCTGGGACTGAACAGATCTCTGTGCACTGGATCCTGGACTTCCTGCAGAAGTCAGATGGTCAGAATGGGCAACAATTCCCTCATCTCCCCTGGTCCTCAACACTGGTGCTCCTCAGGGCTGCATCCTCAGCCCACTCCTGTACTCCCTGTACACACATGACTCTACAGTCACACACAGCTTAAACCTCATTGTCAAATTTGCAGACGACACAATGGTAATAGGCCTGATCACCGACAACGATAAGATGGCCTACAGAGAGGAGGTGAGTACCCTGACTAAATGGTGCCAGGAGAACCACCTCTCACTCAACATCGAAAAGACCAAGGAGCTGGTGGTGAATTTCAGGAGACAGAGCAGAGAACACACACCCATCTCCATCGACAAGACACCTGTGGAGCGGGTAAACAGCTTTAAGTTCTTCTGCGTTCACATCACTGAGGATCTCACATGGTATGCTCACACAGATGCAGTGCTGAAGAATGCACATCAGTGCCTCTTCTTCCTAAGACGGCTGAGGAAGTTTGGAATGAGCCCCAGTATCCTCAGATCCTTCTACACCTGCACTGTGGAGAGCATCCTGACCGGCTGCATCACCGCCTGATTTGGAAACAGCACCGCTGGCAACCGCAAAGCTCTGCAAAGGGTCATGTGAACTGCCTGCCACATTGTTGGAGGTGAGATTCCCTCCCTCCAGGACATCTACACCAGGCGGTGTATAACGAAAGCCCGGAGGATCATCAAGGACTCCAGCCACCCGTCCCACAGACTGCTCTCTCTGCTGCCCTCAGGGAGTCATCTCCGCAGCATCCAACCCCGCACTAGCCAACTGAGAGATAGCTTTTTCCCTCAGGCTATCAGGATAATGAACAGCAAAAACGAATACACCCTACAGCACACTCCCACTTTACGGTATGCCATGCACTGAACTTTAACTTTAGCACAGTTCAACTGGACTCCACACGCACACACTACACTAACACAACAACCTATCTGCTACCACTGGATACCATCCAATGCATATCCATGACATTGCGTATCCAGCTTATGTATAATCTGCTGCACCTTCTCATATTATTGTATGTGTATATGTGTACATAATGTAGAATATGTACATACGGTGTATAATGTGTATTGATAACTGTATGTATGTCTAATAGTACACTGTGTGTACTGAGTATATGTATGTGTATTCTGCACATTGTCTTCTGTATAAGTCTGTAAGTATGTACTGTCTATATATGTAAATTGTTTCTGCACTGTCTGGAGCACACTCTCAGGAATTTCACTCACCAAGGCACATGTGCTGTGGTGATGTTATAATAAAAGTGATTTGATTTGATTTTGTATTTTATTTGCTTTGCCACAACATATTTCAAAACCACATAACTGTGACCATTAAGTTTTATAATAACTCGTTTATAACATATCAAAATTGTACCATTACAGGTTTAACCAGAAATTAATTTGTTAGATTTTTTTTTTACTGAATAAAAAATAAACAACTACCTCTCACTGGAGGTCAATATGTTAAACGTGCATGTAGATTTGTTAAAATACGCTTTGAAATGAGCAGCAGAAAATATATAACACTAAAATAATTGAATCAGCTAAATTAATTGAGCAGCACATTACCATTTTTCTTTAAGGGGTAGTTCACCCAAAAATGAAAATTTGATGTTTATCTGCTTACGGCAAGGGCATCCAAGATGCAGGTGACTTTGTTACTTCAGTAGAACACAAATTAAGATTTTTGAATCAAACTGTTGCAGTCTGTCAGTCATATAATTGGAGTCAATGGGACCCACGTATTTGAGAGAAAAAAAAACATACACAGACAAAACCAAATTAAACCCTGTGGCTCCTGACGATATCCGTGCGGCGTATCAGAGGTAAAAAAAATATATAAATACTGTTCAGTTTCTTGCACAGACTGATCCTTTCGTATCTTTAGACCTCAACGTATCGTCATGAGCCGCAGGGTTTAATTTGGTTTTGTCTGTGTATGTTTTTTTTTCTCATCCGTGGGTCCCATTGACTGCAATTATAGGACTGACAGACTGCAACAGTTTTAGTTAAAAATCTTCATTTGTGTGAATTGTCATTTGTGTTCTTCTACTGAAGAAACAAAGTCACCTACATCTTGGATGTATTTGGGGTATTTCAAATATTGGCGTTTATGTGATCAGTGTAATCTATTCTTTGTTTTTGAGCTTTTATGTAGCATTTACCCGCGTGCTCATTTAGCTACAGGCATGCTAATTATAGTTCTGTGTTTGACTTGGCCACTGTAGTAAAGCCATGGTTTGTCTTTGCAATGGGCTTATAGCTCTGGAAACTAAAGCTTTAATAAGAATAAAACAAAGGCTAACATAAACAGCAGTAGCATTTACAAATAACAGTGTATCTAAAAGGTATGAGACAGCAACAACAACAAAAAACATCCCGTTCTGAAACGTCCTGTAAGAGTCGTGCTTGCATAGGTTCTGCTCGATCCTCTTCAATAATATTCTCTAGGTCTGATTCGGGCTCAAATTGTTAATGCAATATTGATGCCATTGTTTACGATACACTGAAGCACATGCAACTACCCGTAATGACATGTCTTTCATTTTATCATGAGGTAAATAACAGAGATAAAGAGATGTATGATGCAGAATGACCGAAGAAAGACTGAGAATGAAAACCAACCTGTTTGTTCCTCACTATCTTCATGTTTGACTCTGAATGTTTCTTCAATCCTCATGTTGTCACTCTCCTCTATAATAAACGCCATCTCTGCTTGTTGCTCAGTATCTTCATGTTTGCCTCTGAATGTTTCTACAATCTGAATGTCTTCACTCTCCTCTTTAATAAACGCCATCTTTATAACAGTGTCTCGTGGAACTCAATCTTCAGCAGGAGTTTTTCCTGTGTGTTTAAGATGAGAATAATTAACAAAAATCAAAATAAATGCAAACTAAATATCTGTGTGTGTCTCAATCAACTCCCTAGTTCAGTACTCAGCGCACTAGTAAGGGAGTCAGTCAGAGTGAGAGTTAATTGGACCCAACACTTAAAGACACTCAAAACTAGCACATCAAATTAAAGGGTTAGTTCACCCAAAAATGACAATTAGCCTGTTATTTACACACCTTCGAGGCATCCTAGGTGTATATGAATTTCTTCTTTCAGACGATTCCAATTGGAGTTATATTCATAATTGTTCTGGCTCTTCCAAGTGTTATTATTGCAGTGAGTGGGTGTTTCTCTTTAACAGTCTAAAGGCATCTTTACACAGCCGATTTAAGCTGCTCTAAAGCGGGTCTGTGTCTTCTCAGAATTCAGTATAAAGACGCAATGCCGCATAAAAGCAGACCTAAAATATGCCGGGTCTGACCCATCTCAGTCCCAAGTATCAAAGGCGATGCAATGCTGTTTTGATTCAGTGTACAAACACGAAACAGTGCCGCTCTAAGCAGCGTTGTTTTCATGACAACCCAAAGGACGCCTGTCAGTTTGAGCTAGAGGTCTGCGCGGGACTTTTTTTTAGTCCCGCTCCCATGAGGTTATATTCCGCACCCACCCACTCCTGCAATATATTCATTCTTTGTTCACCTGCAGTCCGATTTTACTAAAATAAAGAGAGAGATAGGCTAACAAATAAAAGTGTAGTCTACACAAAATTGTAGGCTATTTGTTATTTTTTTCGTCTTGTCAAGAGTCTTGTATTTATTGACAGCAAAATGTCAAACTAATTTTGTATCTTAATACACAAATTCATACAATTGGTTTAATATTTACAACACAATAGGAAAAAGTGTTGCAGAGGGTAAAAAATGTAGGTTGTACAAAACTACCTAGCTATTTCATTCCTCTTGTCAAAATAGGCTACTAAATTTGTTTAACATTTTGCCAAGTCATTCGATTTTTATGATATGTGTGATAATATCTGGGGACATCGTCCCTGACTGTGCTTTGCCGGTAAATGCGGTTAGATGCTTGACACAGACAGAAGAGCAAATCACAGCGGCAAGTCATCGTCAATTGGCTATCGCCTGCTTTTATAAAGCTGTTATAAGTTAATTATCCCAGGACATAAAGGTATCTCGACTTATCCTAAAATGCTTAACCCAGTATCACTGTAATTTTGTACTGTTACTGTACGAAAGCCTGTCATAGGAACCAAAGTTGTTGACCACACGGACTGATTTATAGTGTGACACACAGGAAGACAGTTTGGTGAATGTTCATCTCTGCACGTTCGTTTATGCTCTGTATAATGCGTTTATGCCTTGATGTAAGTACATCTGCATATGTAGGTTTGTCGAATGTATGTTATTGATGTCCCGCGATCGTTCTGCGGTTATCATCAGTGAGTTTTGAGCGTCGTAGCGGCCGTAATTTGCCGCGAGAGTAACGCGCGAATCAGTATTAGCATCGGCAGTATTACTAAACTGCGTTACAAGTGTGTTTACATTAATAACGTATGATTGCACAATTATATCATGCCTATTTGCATTGATAAGGCTGCTATTAATGTTAAGGATGCAGACTTGAGTGTCTAATCATTGTTTATTGCATTTGTTTGACTATCATGCCAGTGTGTAAATGATTTCAGAATATGATTGTAATTATATTTCTTTATTGTTCCTTTAGACCATTAATACAGATGTCATTGCCAAAGAATAACTGGTTCAGATGACAACCCAAAGACTGTTCAATAAATATATCTTTGTGAAGAATCTCTTCTCCGATCCCTGATTCTCTTACCGGAATCCTGTCCATATTTGGCCGCCTCAATCAGCGTAATATAGAGTTGTAGCGTGCCTCTGCTACAAAAGTGGTCCTTCGAGCCGGATTGAGAGCAAGATCGAACCAATATGGACAAAGCACAAAGTGACGCATCTGAGACAACGTCCAGACCTCGACGCAAGACTAATCTGCCTACCCATCTGGATGATTACGATGTTGGCTACCAACCTGCAGGTGACTTTCCTCCAAAGGCTTCCTCTCACTGTCCTAGTCAGCCCCGAAGCAGCTCGAGAAAAACGTCTCGCAGTGGTGTCAGCTCTCACTCCAGGACGAGTAGGCGTTCCATTACGTCTGCTGGCGTCTATGTCCCACCAGAGCTCTCCAGCGTCCAGACTGCTATGTTGGAGGAGAAGATTAAACAGAGACAGTATGACAGTCTACGGCAGCAAGTAGAAGAGGACTCACTGATTGATCTGGAACACCAAAGATTGCAAGCACAAGCTAAAGAAGCCCAGCGCATGCAAGAGGAGGCGCTTGCCGCAAAGGAGGCCCTGTTGAAACAACTAGAACGACAGCGCAAGCTTCAACAAGCGGAGACTGAACTCGAAGTAGCTAAGCTTGTATCCTCCATGCTCTCCGTGGACTCTAGGGCGACCACTCCAGTTCCTACAGACTCTGGTTCTCCAAACGCGCAACAGCTTGCAGCGCAGCGCAGCCAGGTTTGTTCACCGCAGCTAATGCCTTCCAAGCATCAGCAGCCCCCCTTCCAGTCGCCAGCTGTGACGTCATCGCTGCTGCCCTGTCCTACAGAACTGCCTGATCCTGATGTCTCTGCAGCGTCACCTAGACCGTCACAGTGGCCCTCACCTGCTACTTACTCAGTGGATGCACCCATGCCCACTGCACTCCACCCAGGGCCACAAGCATTCTCATCGCCAGTCCCTGACATTGCACCATCGGCTCCTACTGCCATTCCAAAACACTCAGTGTCATTAACGTCGAATGTGACACCTCAGCCTTCAGCAGTGTTCACAATCCCAACCTCCGCTGCGTATCCCATGAGCACCAGCATGCAGCGTGTGACACAGCAGCCTGTTACAGCCACGCAACCTACCCTTCGCTACAGGCTACAACAGACAGCAACAACGCCGGGGACAATACTTCCAGGTCCGTCACAGCTCCCTGTCTCCAACCACCAAGCATCGGCGACGACACTTCATGCTCCGGGTTACGTTAAAGCATCTGTGCCTTTCGCCCCAACTGTCTACTCACCTCAACCGAGTCCAGAGCTCCTGTTCGCATCAGCCTATGGCATTCCACGACCTACGTTACCAGTCTTCGAAAGTGGTGCTGAGAGTGACTTTGCTTTGTTCAAGTTAGCATTTGACAATTTGTTGAGTAATCACCATCATATCAGTGAACAGTATAAATACCATGTTCTATTAAGCCATTTGAAACTATCCAGTGCTCATCAGCTCGCTAAATCATTCATGTATCACCCCCAGCCTTACACTGCTGCTCTGCAGGCACTTCAAGACAAGTATGGACAACCAAGACAGCTCGTTCAGTCAGAGTTGGGTGCCATCCTAAGCACCCCGCCTCTTAAGTTGGGTGACGCTAATGCCTTCGACTCATTTGCATTGTCAGTACAGTCCTTAGTGGGTATGCTGAGAACTCTTGAGGGTCAGAATGGTTACGAGCTTTTGTGTGGCTCACATGTGGACCGTCTCTTGAGTAAACTGCCACCAGCCTATCGCGACAGTTTTGTTGAATACTGCCTAAGTCGGGGTATTCTCCAGACTGGCACCGACAAGACCTACACACTTCCTGATTTTGCCGACTGGCTACAGAACAAGTCCCAAGCGAAACGTATCTCTAGCAGAGCCGCGGCTATGTTCCAGAGTGAAACTCTGAAGACCCCTAGTAGAGCTAGAGGAGCACCTTATTCAAGAGAGCAGCCAAGGCCAGTTCTCCTGACACGTGAGAGTGTAGCTAAGACTCCTGGGTCGACAGCCCCTAAGTCCAGCTCCAAGCCCCAGCCATACTGTCCCCATTGTGACAACAGGGATCACTACCTCAACTATTGTGAGGCATTCAAGAAGTTGACTACCTCCCAGATTGTAGCTTGGATTAAAGATAGTAAACGCTGCTGGAGATGCGGACGGTTCCATGCTGCAGAGTCTTGCAACCTCAAACGTCCATGTAGAATCTGTAAAGAGCTACATCTCACAGTTCTTCATGATTCCATCAAAGACACCACCAATGCTGTTCTCATCGTCAGCCTCCCATCGACCCGGGTTTACTTGGACAGACCGAACCGTACACCCAGAGTCATGCTGAAGGTCGTCAAGGTCCTCCTCCACAATGGAAACCACACAATGGAGGCACATGCCATTCTAGACGATGGATCAGAGAGAACAATCGTGCTTTTCCCAGTCGTGCAGCAGCTCAAGCTTGCCTGTACCCCAGAGTTACTTCATTTACAGACTGTCCGACAATCTCACACAGAACTTGAAGGGTCGTCTGTTTCCTTCGAGGTTTCAGCAGTCACCAAACCCATGCAGAGGTTCACTATCCCCAATGCCTTTACTGCGACCGGTTTGAGTCTTGCAGAACATAACTACCCAGTGGCTGCGCTTCAACGAGCTTATCGTCATCTGAGAGATCTTCCTCTTTCCCCTGTTGACAGAGTCAAACCACTACTCCTCATTGGTTCTGACATGCCGCACCTCTTGATGCCGATACAGCCTGTATGCCGAGGACCGGACGGAGGTCCAATAGCCATCAGAACACAGCTGGGTTGGTCTCTTCAAGGTCCCATGAGCCCCAAGCAGCCCTCACGGTGTTATCAGCAGTGCCTTCATATCACCACCACTCCGCCCCGTGATGATCTGATTCGGCACGTCGAGCGACTCTGGCAGGTCGACACCCTCCCATACAATGAGAGAATGGTCACCAGGTCCAAGCAAGACAAAGATGCTCTCGCCATGCTCCAGAACGCCACCACCAGAGTGAACATAGATGGCGTTCAACGTTATGCCACACCATTGCTCCGACGCATGCCCATGACCATATTCCATGCCGACAAGGAAGCTGTTCTTCCTAGTCTTCGAAGTACCGAGCGCAGATTGGCACGAGATCTTAAACTAGCCAAAGCCTACTGCGCTGAAATCCGCAAATTGGAATCCGCTGGATATGTAGCCAAGATAACCACAGAAGAAGCACACAGTACCTCAGAGTCCTGGTTCATTCCGCACCATATCGTACATCACAATGGCAAGGACAGGATTGTCTTTAATTGTTCTTTTCAACATCAGGGGCAGTCCTTGAACAGTCAGCTACTTCCTGGTCCGATGCTGGGACCATCATTGTTAGGTGTGCTTCTGAGGTTCCGACAACACACGGTGGCTGTGAGTGGGGACATAAAAGCTATGTTCCACCAGGTACGCTTGTTGGCCAAAGACAAGCCAGTGTTGCGGTTCCTTTGGAGGAACATGTGCAGAGACCAGGAGCCTGAGATATATGAATGGCAGGTGCTTCCGTTCGGAACTACATGCAGCCCGTGTTGCGCCATTTACGCCCTCCAGCGCAGTGCCCAAGAACACCAGAATGACCAAGCTAGTCTGGTTAACATAGTTGAGAATTGCTTCTATGTTGATAACTGCCTGCACAGCACTTCGAACTCTGATGAAGCTAAGGAGTTAGTTGATGGACTTCGTCAACTGCTGTCTGAGGGAGGCTTCGACATAAGACAGTGGGCCTGCAACGTACCCTCTGTCATCGAACATCTTCCCGCAGAAGCCCGGTCTGCTAACAGTGAACTGTGGTTGACCAAAGCCAGTACAGACCTACAAGAACCCACTCTAGGCCTACGGTGGGACTGTCTCAGTGACACCCTGGGCTATAATTTGCGATCAACCGAGCCCCTAGAGCCTACCATGAGAAACGTGTACAAGACCTTGGCCAGTCAGTATGACCCGTTGGGGTATATCATCCCATTTACCACCCGGGCCAAGGTTCTCATCCAAGACCTCTGGAAGCAGAATTTGGGCTGGGACGATCCGATAACACCTCTACAGCTAAGAGAGAAGTGGCTAACATGGATTAGAGAGATTCCTAACCTCCTTCTGCTGCAATTTCCTCGACCTTATGCCCCAGCCTGTGCTGATTACCCTAGTGCCATCCGAGAACTCCACATATTTTGCGACGCATCAGAAAGAGCATACGGCTCAGTGGCCTATTTGCGCACTACTGATGAGCAAGGCCACATCCATGTCGCCTTCATTTTGGCCAGATCCAGAGTGGCTCCCAGAAAATGCCTCTCTGTGCCTCGTTTGGAACTGAGTGCAGCCCTGACCGGTGCTCAGTTAGCCAAAGTGATCCAGACTGAGTTGTCTCTTAACCTCCATACAGTCACCCTCTGGTCCGACTCAACAACCGTGCTGAACTGGCTCACCTCTGAGTCCTGTCGCTACAAGGTATTTGTAGGGACCCGTATAGCAGAAATCCAGACCCTCACAGACACGGCAGAATGGCGGTACATTGATTCAGCTCACAACCCTGCTGACCACATCACAAGAGGCCTGACACTGACCCAGCTAGCAAGTCCCCACCAGTGGAGTTCAGGACCAGACTTCCTCCTTCAACCTTCTGACCAGTGGTCATCTACACCCGTCACTGAGGTAGAATCAGAGATCAGTGAGTTGAGGAAAACTGCATTCATTGCCACTGTCACAGTCTCCAATCAGTCACTTCTGGACCCCAATCAATTCCACACATGGCTAGAGCTTGTTGAGGCCACTGTCCGGTCCCTACACGGGGCGGCTACCGCAGACAGTGACTCTTCACTGCAAGCTGATGTCTATGTCGAAGCAGAGAAACTTATCCTGGCTCAAGCTCAACAGGACTCATTCCCACTAGAAGTCCAAGCTTTGAAGACTGGACAGCCGATTCCAGCTACCAGCCGTTTGGCATCCCTTGCACCAGAGTATGATAAGGATACAGGTCTCATCAGAGTAGGGGGACGGTTACGTAGAGCGAGTGACCTCGACCTAGATGCCATCCATCCGATAATGTTGGATCCTGGTCATTCTACAACTAAGCTGTTAATTAAAGAGACGGACCGCCGACTTCTGCATCCTGGTTCTGAAAGGGTGCTAGCAGAGTTGCGTCGCCAGTATTGGATACTTCGGGGCAGGGAAGCCATTCGTAAGCATCAGCGCAAATGCCAAGATTGTCAGTTCTGGCGAGCCAAGCCTGAAGTCCCCCAAATGGCCGATCTTCCATCCTGCAGGCTACAACTTCACCAACCGCCGTTCTATTCTACTGGGGTAGATTGTTTCGGCCCCTTTTCAGTTAAAGTTGGTCGTCGCCACGAAAAACGATGGGGCATCCTTTATAAGTGCATGACAACCCGATGTGTGCACCTTGATCTGTTGGAACACCTTGACACTGATGCATTCCTGCTCTCTCTGCGTCGCTTTATAGCAAGACGAGGTAAGCCCATGGAATTGCTCTGCGACAACGGTACCAACTTTGTAGGAGGAGATCGAGAACTACGTGACACTTTTGATGGCATGGCACCCAAGCTTCAAGAGCTGCTTGCTCCACAGAAGATCAGATTCCGCTACATTCCACCTAATGCTCCTCATTTCGGAGGAACCTGGGAGCGTGAAGTCAAATCGGTAAAGACTGCACTGCGGGTCATTCTGCGAGAGCAAACGGTGCCAGAGCCAGTGCTGCAGACGTTGTTAGTGGAGGTTGAGGGCATTCTAAATGCCAAGCCTCTCGGCTACGTATCTTCCGATGTTGCAGACATGGACCCAGTGACTCCGAACTTACTCCTTATGGGCCGTCGTGATGCCTCCCTACCTCAAGTCTTATTCGACTCTACCAACCTGCTCGGAAGACGCAGATGGAGACACAGCCAGGTGTTGGCGGATCATTTCTGGACTGCCTTCATCCGAGATTACCTCCCAAGTTTACAGGATCGGCATAAGTGGAGAAAGGATGGCAAAGAGCTGACGGTGGGCCAAGTGGTTCTCATTGTTGATCCCCAACTTCCTCGTGCCCTCTGGCCTGTGGGCACAGTGACTGAGACGTTGGCTGGACCTGACGGAAAAATTTGCACTGTTCGTGTCAGAGTTAATGAGAAATCCTACACTCGCCCAGTTGTTAGGTTGATTCCACTTCCTAACTTTGAGGAAGAGCCTTAGACACTGTAGACAGACTTTCTTGGTGTTTACAATTATCCTGTCAGATAATTGGGGGCGGCTGTGTACGAAAGCCTGTCATAGGAACCAAAGTTGTTGACCACACGGACTGATTTATAGTGTGACACACAGGAAGACAGTTTGGTGAATGTTCATCTCTGCACGTTCGTTTATGCTCTGTATAATGCGTTTATGCCTTGATGTAAGTACATCTGCATATGTAGGTTTGTCGAATGTATGTTATTGATGTCCCGCGATCGTTCTGCGGTTATCATCAGTGAGTTTTGAGCGTCGTAGCGGCCGTAATTTGCCGCGAGAGTAACGCGCGAATCAGTATTAGCATCGGCAGTATTACTAAACTGCGTTACAAGTGTGTTTACATTAATAACGTATGATTGCACAATTATATCATGCCTATTTGCATTGATAAGGCTGCTATTAATGTTAAGGATGCAGACTTGAGTGTCTAATCATTGTTTATTGCATTTGTTTGACTATCATGCCAGTGTGTAAATGATTTCAGAATATGATTGTAATTATATTTCTTTATTGTTCCTTTAGACCATTAATACAGATGTCATTGCCAAAGAATAACTGGTTCAGATGACAACCCAAAGACTGTTCAATAAATATATCTTTGTGAAGAATCTCTTCTCCGATCCCTGATTCTCTTACCGGAATCCTGTCCATATTTGGCCGCCTCAATCAGCGTAATATAGAGTTGTAGCGTGCCTCTGCTACAGTTACATTCCAAAAAACTATCTCCTTGCGGAAGACATTTCACCCACAGACGATGGTCTGGCGACATCTGCTGTCTCCTGGAAAGCTAATGCTAGTGTCAATTTTCGTTCGTCTGAGTGACTTCCTGGCTATTTGAAACTAATTTCTGCCTCTTTTAATCATGCGGCGATGTTCCCCATGTAGTAATTCATAATTTATTTTAAGTGTTTTTTCCAAATGGAATTTTTTTTAAGAAAAATAAAATAACTGTCAATACCACAGAAGTGACAAACCGTCCAGCGCATGATACACTGTAGTATGTGCACAAAATATAAATTTAACGTTGTTATATTTTAAAATGTCGTGTTTTTATTTATTTCGTGTTTTACATTATTTGCTCTTTTTATATTTGTTATTTAATTTTATAGCATTTGTTTTGGTTAAAACTCATAATTTTTTTTTGTTATTTTAAAAAGGCATCATTACCACAATTTTAATTCCTGTGTAAATGCATGTATGCCGCTTCAGAACAGCATTAAGCGGTCTGTGTAAATGCACATTTTCATGATTTTATGCTGCTTCAAATTTGGTTTCTGTGCCGCCTTTGCTGTGTAAAGATGCCTTAAAACCAGTCAAATAAAGCACTGTAATAAAATGTGCCTCACACGGCTCTGGGGTTAATAAAGGCCTCCTGTAGCGAATCCATGCATTTTTGTAAGAAAAATATCTGTATTTCAAATGTAATAAACACTTTTCTCTCACTTGCGGTATCTATCATGCCTCTGAGATATGCTAGTCTTGCGAGTTTGTTTACAGGAGCAAAGGAACCAAAGTTTCCTTACTTTAGCAAAGGAAAACCAGTCTCCTCTTGGCTTACAGCGAAATCCTCCAACATTTGTCTTCACAAATCCTCGTTTTGTGCTTCTAATTCCTGACCACCATTTTTTTTTTGCTGTCTCTCCGCGTTTATCACTAATCACACTACGCCAATATCCTACATCATCCGCCAGAACGGCTTCTGTGTACAACAGTCAGCAGAAGCATGATCATGCCATTTATTTTGGCTATTTGGGGTGCTCAGTGTCTGATTTCACATAGAACTACCGGTTTTCTCCCAATAAGTTAATACAGCCTACAAACCCGATTCCAAAAAAGTTGGGACACTGTACAAATTGTGAATAAAAACAGAATGCAATGATGTGGAAGTTTCAAATTTCAATATTTTATTCAGAATACAACATAGATGACATATCAAATGTTTAAACTGAGAAAATGTATCATTTTAAGGGGAAAAAAAATTGATTTTAAATTTCATGGCATCAACACATCTCAAAAAAGTTGGGACAAGGCCATGTTTACCACTGTGTGGCATCCCCTCTTCTTTTTATAACAGTCTGCAAACGTCTGGGGACTGAGGAGACAAGTTGCTCAAGTTTAGGAATAGGAATGTTGTCCCATTCTTGTCTAATACAGGCTTCTAGTTGCTCAACTGTCTTAGGTCTTCTTTGTCGCATCTTCCTCTTTATGATGCGCCAAATGTTTTCTATGGGTGAAAGATCTGGACTGCAGGCTGGCCATTTCAGTACCCGGATCCTTCTTCTACGCAGCCATGATGTTGTAATTGATGCAGTATGTGGTCTGGCATTGTCATGTTGGAAAATGCAAGGTCTTCCCTGAAAGAGACGACGTCTGGATGGGAACATATGTTGTTCTGGAACTTGGATATACCTTTCAGCATTGATGGTGCCTTTCCAGATGTGTAAGCTGCCCATGCCACACACACTCATGCAACCCCATACCATCAGAGATGCAGGCTTCTGAACTGAGCGCTGATAACAACTTGGGTTGTCCTTGTCCTCTTTAGTCCGGATGACATGGCGTCCCAGTTTTACAAAAAGAACTTCAAATTTTGATTCGTCTGACCACAGAACAGTTTTCCACTTTGCCACAGTCCATTTTAAATGAGCCTTGGCCCAGAGAAAACGCCTGCGCTTCTGGATCATGTTTAGATATGGCTTCTTTTTTGACCTATAGAGTTTTAGCCGGCAACGGCGAATGGCACGGTGGATTGTGTTCACCGACAATGTTTTCTGGAAGTATTCCTGAGCCCATGTTGTGATTTCCATTACAGTAGCATTCCTGTATGTGATGCAGTGCCGTCTAAGGGCCCGAAGATCACGGGCATCCAGTATGGTTTTCCGGCCTTGACCCTTACGCACAGAGATTGTTCCAGATTCTCTGAATCTTTGGATGATATTATGCACTGTAGATGATGATAACTTCAAACTCTTTGCAATTTTTCTCTGAGAAACTCCTTTCTGATATTGCTCCACTATTTTTCGCCGCAGCATTGGAGGAATTGGTGATCCTCTTCCCATCTTGACTTCTGAGAGACACTGCCACTCTGAGAGGCTCTTTTTATACCCAATCATGTTGCCAATTGACCTAACAAGTTGCAAATTGGTCCTCCAGATGTTCCTTATATGTACATTTAACTTTTCCGGCCTCTTATTGCTACCTGTCCCAACTTTTTTGGAATGTGTAGCTCTCATGAAATCCAAAATGAGCCAATATTTGGCATGACATTTCAAAATGTCTCACTTTCAACATTTGATATGTTATCTATATTCTATTGTGAATAAAATATAAGTTTATGAGATTTGTAAATTATTGCATTCCTTTTTTATTCACAATTTGTACAGTGTCCCAACTTTTTTTGGAATCGGGTTTGTATTATGATAATGCTGTAAATAAGAATCTGGAAAGAAAGAAGCTATAAATAAATATTTTAACATGCATGAAGTTTTAAGTTTCTCTTTTCATAATCCGTGACCGACAGAGAAGCATGGCAGCAGGGATTTAAATCTTTAAAAAGACTCAAATTGACTCAAAGACAGGATTTTTTTTGATCAGGTAGGTTACAAGTTACTGTATTTCAAAACATTTTGGCCGCTTTATATATAGTTTATAAAGTCCTACTATTATTTATCTCGTATGAGATGTATTTGGTTGAGTTGCTTCATTGTAGTAGGCTACTAAGGTGATTATCTCTTCAGGACGCATCGCGAACAGGACAAACAACAATAATATTAATGACTATGACTCTGACTGTATTATAATGAGAACACTATTATAATAAAACACTGTTAATTTTGAGTTTAGCTGCCATGTTTCTGCACGTTGTTGCATGAAGAACGCATCCACAAAAGGAGTTCATTCAGAGCCGCGCAGACACGTTCACTTGTGCACTCGAGGCATTTTGTGCAGATAGCCTGTAAAGTCATAACATAAATACCGAAGCGTATTCTGCATGAGAGAAAAAAATGAAAAATATTAAAATTAAAGAATTTAAAAAAAGAGCAATCATATTCTTCATTTTACTGGTCATCTTCAGCGTGCGCAGCTCAAAACAGAAATGCAGAACATTAATATGTATGGCATATAGCCTACATAACCTATACAATAAGAGCACTATTGACATTTTTTGTGAATTTCTTAGGGTTTTGCTGATGCTTAACGATATATTTTAATAAAAAAATTAAACATTATTTACCCTGTTTATATCTGTGAGGCATCCGTTATACATTTTCCCTGTGTTAAAGTCAGTAATAATTTCTGTCGAATGTCTGACTTGACTCTTGGTAATGCATTTTTTGCCCTGCCCCCAAACATATGATTCGACTATCAGTCGATTATCGGCAAGATTAGAAAATTCTGATTCGACTCAGAAAATCCTTAGTCGAGGACACCCCTATATCTTACAAAAACGCATGGATTTGCTACAGGAGGCCTTTATTCACCCCCCAAAGCCGTGTGAGGCATGTTTTATTTCGAATGCGCGCACTTTATTTCACGTCTTGTGGACTGTTGACAACAAACACCCGCTTAGGCCATTGTAAGGCTTGGAAGAGCCAGGACAAGTTTTAATATATTTAATATAAATTACTCTGATTGGATTTACTGAAAGAAGAAAGTCATATGGCGCTTTTCCACTGCATGGTATGGCAAGGAAAGTTTTTCAAGAGTCACAGCAGTAAACTATAATGACATGTGAATAATCCTGTCCACTCTAAAGCGGTACTAAACTGCAGTGGAAACGCAAACCAAGCCGAACTGACCCGAGTCGTACCACGCAGTGGAAAAGCACCTAGCAAATTTTTTTGCTAAATTTAGCAACTTTTCAGACTACCCTAGCAACTATTTCTTCCAAAAGCACCTAGCAACAAATTTAGCTTTGGAGTGAACAGGGCACGTGTGTGCAATTATTTTGTTGTTTGAAATACACTTGGCAAAGGGAGCGATCTAATTTCCTCATAAACTTCAACTGGGATATTTCACGTGCCTGTTCACTCCAAAGTCCCCACTCCAAGGGGATAGGGATGATCACTTCCATTTGGAATTTGCCCCGTGAACGTACGGTTCGGTACACACAACTGGAAACCATAAAGTTTGTAAAACATTTACAGCTGATGAGCAGTTTACACTTTAGATTAGGGGATGCAGACAGCATTGTAAATTATTTATAATGTTTATTGAGATAATAGTACAATGTTGACATTTCAATGATTTATAAGTGATTAATAATATATGAACTAGTAACTATTAACCATTAAGGATCTGTTTGATTATTTCATGTTATTTTTAAGATAATTTATGACAGATTTGTAAATCATTAGCATATTACTTAATCATTTGTGAATGTATAGTCATGTTTTGTAAATTATTAGTTCATCATCTAATCACTTGTAAATAATTTATAACTTAATCTACAAAACAAAGATAAAAATATTAACATATCACTTATTAATCATCTATGAATGCATAGACAAAGTTCATCATAAACTAATTACTTGTAAATTAATTATAAATGAACTAACAAAACATACACAAATGATTAGCATATCACTTATTAATTGCTTATGAATGTTTTGTAAATTATTAGTTCATCATTAACTAATCACTTAAAAATGACTTACAACTGAACGTTATTATAAAGTGTTACCAATCTAAAATACATGTTTGTATTAAAGTAGAAATGGATGATAAATATGCATTTCGTATGGAAATTAAACAGCAAGCACTGTGAGTGTCTTGTTCATCATATTCATATAAAAGCAACAGAACTGAAATTCTATCATGTTTATCACCAGCACAACACATGAGCGTGAGAATAACGCGATATCCACACCTTTGATCTTGTAGGTATCTGTTCTACTTTTGGCGCTTTTCCACTGCATGGTACGGCACGGTACGGTTCAGTACGGTTCACTTTTGGGGGGTTTTCCACTGGGTACTGTACCTGGTACCTGGTACTTTTTTAGTACCACATCGGCCGGGGTTCCATGCAATCCATAGCGTTACCAAAACGTGACGTGTAAACTCTACTAATCACTGATTGGCCGGAGAAAATCGTCATTACTGCGTAACTGAACTTGCGACACGAGATCCAACATATACCCGCTAGATTTAAATCAGCACAGACAGCGAAGGATCGGATGCAACTTTTGTTTGAAGAAACGCACCTTTTGTATCAACCAAAAAATAGCTGTTTCGTTGTCTGTTGAGGTTACAGACGTTCTACGTTTAAGCCGAGGAGCCAATCCAGCGAGAGCTTGATGGGGCAACGCGGAATGAAAAAGTCTTGATCTTGTATATACTTTTGCACTTTGTATATTTTTAGAGTATGTTTTCTGTTTATATTTTTACCTTTGTATCTGTGTTTTGCTTCAAATTAAAAACAATCTGATCGAATAACCCAGATAGCAAACTGACATCGAATCAACGTAGAATCTATGTTTCTCATGGCGTCGAAACGACGTCATTTTGATCACCAACACTCGGGGTAATAAAAAAACCAACGTCAGGCACTCCATTCAAATCTAATTAAAGTATTATTAAATCATACATTTAATTTAAATGTAGTTATATGACACCCTGCACGTTATTGTCGGATAATCAGCACTAACGTAATAACGTTCTGATGTACCGACCAAACAATAAGCGTTGATTCAACATAGAAATTTGATTGACAACCGATACTGACCGTTACAACCACAATTCGACGTTGATTCTATGTCAGTTTGCTATCTGGGAAGTGTACCTCCAGACTATATTAAAAATGTATTATTGTATGAGCACGTAACTTAATGAACCTCTTGATAAAGACAAATTTTTAATTCCACGATGATACAAACCAACACTTAAATAAAAAAACAAGGGATACATTGAACATTTTGAAATATTATTCAAAAGTTTATTGATAATTCACAGAACATTCTACATTAATTGTTAACTATTCAAGTAACGCAGCACACCTGCACGAACATCCCTGCCCTCCTCTACAGCCTGTGGCACTGCCACCACAGTTTCTGCTGCTGGGGGTAAATCTCAAGCATTTTCATAGTGCTTGTCCGTTGCTGTTAAAAACATCCACATGTCGGGAATGAAGAACACAATTCCGGCGATATGCTCCTTTGTTGTACGTTTGTTTGTGGCGCGTTTAAAGATGATGGTCACCAGCAGTAGAGGCGGCGCAACTATAACGACACGTGAGGGGGGGGGGCAAGATGGCGTTCATCCGTGCAGACACGTCTTGAACGGTGTCTTCATGGCAATTAAGAGATTAGCATGAAGGTCGCCCCAGAGTGATAATTATACAGTTCGCCATGCGTCTTTATCGAGACACAGTGTGGAGAGATGCCAAAGATAATCACTATCTGAAAGAAAACGGGCTACACATCAAAGAAGATCTGTCTTCGGAGGAACGAGCCGCAAGAAAAAAGGCATGGCCACTGGTGAAACGTGCGAGAGAAGAGGGCAAGAAGGCCGGCTTTCGAGGAGGATTTGCCTTCATTGAAGGGGTGCGCGTCAGTGTTCCTGACATTACCTGAGCGGATGGTGGCTGTCCGCGGTTGTGGATACATATCGGGGTCAACGCAAGTGTTTTGTTTGACATGTTTCATGCTTTCTCATTTTTCCCTTTCTCCAAAGGTATTTGTTTGTTTTATACTGGTTAATTAGTAATTTTTCGTAACGGCTGATTACAAGTTCGGTAAGTTCAAATTAATTTCTTTAAATGTTCGAGGCATTCGCGACGCTGTTAAAAGAAAAGCTTTATTTCTTTTTGGAAGACATACAGAAGCTCAAGTACTTTTTTTTCAAGAGACTCATTCTTGTGACTCCGACTCAAATTTTTGGAAAACCCAATGGGGAGATTATGCTATTTTTAGTCACGGATCCAATCACTCAGCAGGTGTCGCAATTTTCTTCAACAAATTCAAAGGCAATGTTTTGGAAACTATTCGTTCAGATAATGGAAGATGGATTATACTGACTGTTAAACTGGACAATTCGACTTTAATAATTTGCAATGTCTATGGGTTTAATGTTAGAGCTCACAATTTAGAAATGTTTAAGGAGATTTGTGATACAATAACACGTTTAAAAAAGAAGTACAAGGATGGATATGTAATTATCGGTGGTGATTTCAACGATGCTCCAGATGATTCTGTTGACCGCTTTCCCCCAAAACATATTAGTTCACGAATTTCTGATTTATTTTATTTTATAACTGACGAGTTACAAGTTTCGGATATATGGAGATATTTGAACCCCAATTGTAGTGACTATACTTGGAATAATAGGTCTCTTTCTTTAAAATCAAGAATAGATTACTGGCTGATTCCTCATGATTTAATTCACTATGTTTCGGAAACAAAAATTACTTGCGCCCCTCTATCAGATCACAAATTGATATCGATTTCTTTTGATGGGTGTAAGGGTAGTACGATTCGTGGATACTGGAAATTCAACAACAGTCTCCTTTCTGACAGTTGTTTTGTGGAACAAGTTAAATTGCTTGCAAATATATTTGAAAATAATCATTTAAATTATACTCAAAAGTGGGAGCTATTTAAATTTAATGTCAGGGTAATTGCTATGAGAAGAGGTAAAGAATTAAAGAAAAATAAACTTAGAAAGATTACAGAGATAACCGATCAACTTAATACTTTAATTAAACAAACTACTCTGTCAGAGGTTGAAAAGTCTAAATTATATCTTCTCAATTTAGAAATAGATCAACTGTATATAGAACTAGCTAAAGGTGCTTATGTGAGATCAAGAGCCAAATGGTTTGAGGAAGGGGAAAGGAATACTAGTTATTTTTTCTCTTTGAAAAAATAAATTATACAAGAAACTCTATTTCATCTTTGAAAATAAATGAAAGAATCTCTAGTAATCCTTCAGATATAGCATCTTTTGCGTATTCTTTTTATGAAAAACTTTATACTTCCCATTCTGACAATGAAAAAATAAGTACATTTTTACAAACAGTTAAACATTTTGTTCCAATAGTTTCTAATGATTATAGAGAATATTGTGAGGATGATATTTCCAAAGCTGAGATTTCTAAAGCTCTTTTTTCTATGAAAAAAGGAAAATCCCCTGGATCAGACGGTTTAACCATTGAATTGTATTGTGCTTTTTGGGATCTGATAGAAAACCCTTTATTTAGCATGTATAAAGAATGTTTGGAACAGAAAGAAATGAGTTCAACAATGAAACAAGGTGTTATCAGTTTAATTCTAAAACCAGACAAAGACCCCTTAATCATTGACAATTGGAGACCAATAACATTATTGAATGTTGACTATAAAATTTTAGCCTTAATTTATGCCACTAGACTAAAAAGTGGTTTGAGTAACATAATTGGTGAATCTCAAACTGGTTTTATGGCAAAACGTCATATTAGTTCAAATATTAGGCTTGTATTGGATGTATTGGATTATAACCACTTTGTTAATTCGGATGCACTCATTTTGTTTCTTGACTTTTATAAGGCATTTGACACAATTGATCACCACTTTTTATTACAGAGTTTACATACATTTGGTTTTGGAAATAATTTCATTCAGACAGTTAAAATGTTTTATAGAGGCATTAATAGTTCCGTAATATTACAGAATAATACTTCTAGAAGATTCTTCATCAACAGAGGAGTGAGGCAGGGTTGCCCAATTTCCCCATTTTTGTTTTTGATTGTTGTGGAACTATTAGCAATTAGTGTAGAAAAAAATCCAAACTTACTTGGTATAACGTTATTTAATAGAGAAATAAAAATATCACAATTGGCTGATGATACAACTTTATTTCTAAAAGATAAAAATCAAATTAAGAATGCAATCAAATTAGTTCAAACTTTTTCCGATGCCTCAGGTCTCCAGTTAAATATTACAAAGTGTGAAATTCTTCCAGTGCATGATTCTTCTGAACAAACTATGTTTAACATTCCAGTAAAAGAATGTATTAAATATTTAGGAATTTATATATCAAAAAATATGTCAGTTAGACAGCAGCTTAATTTTAATAACAAGATTAAGAAAACTAAAATGATTTTTGACAATTGGTTAAGAAGAGATTTATCTATTTCAGGCAGAATCTTATTAACAAAGGTAGAAGGTTTATCCAGATTAATTTTTCCTGGTCTGTCCTTATTTGTTCAGGATTCTACTGGGAAAGATATTAATAGATTATTGGTTAATTTTTGTTGGAAAAATAAACACCATCATCTTAAAAAAAAGGTATTAGCTGGGAAGAAATCTGAAGGAGGTTTTGAAATGCTGGATTATGTAGATATGAATAATACTTTCAAGATTAATTGGATCAAAAAGTGTGTGATTAATCCTGATTCAATATGGTTTTTTATTCCACATAATATTTTTAAGATGGTGGGTGGTCTTGATTTTCTTTTAACTTGTAATTTTTTGCCCTCTAAATTACCCATAAAACTGTCTAAATTCCACGAGCAAGCACTCTTGGCCTGGAAATTGTGCTTTGTGCATAATTTTTCTCCTCACAGAATGAAAATTTGGAATAACGAATTGATTACAGTTAAAGGCAAGAGTTTATTTTTTGAGAAATGGTTGGATCATGGGTTAATGTACTTGAGTGATTTATTTGATTCATCTTTAAGAATTTACTCTTATGATTCTTTTTTGTCTACGTTCAACTTTCCTATAAAATTTAAAGAATTTTCTCTAGTAACCAATGCTATTCCCTCTGGGCTTATTCATTTAATGTGCAGCCACCTGACTTATTATAAAGTTGACAATAAAGATTCTAATTTCCTCATAAATGGTAAAAATGTTTTTGATAAAAAATGTACTAACAAAGATATAAGACAAGTCTTTAATGAAAAAAATAGAGTTATTCCAAAAGGAAAATTCTATTGGAATTCCATCCTAAGGGATGTTAATTGGAGAAAAGCATGGCTGCTTCCTTACAAATTTTGTATTTCAAACAAGGTAAGAGAAATTCATCTGAAGATTTTACACAAAATATATCCAACTAACATGTTACTCTCTAAATTTATGGATATTGGGAAAGAATGTTCTTTCTGTAACAGCTGTGAGGAGTCTTTAAGTCATCTGTTTGTTGATTGCCAGAGTGTACAATCATTTTGGAAAGACTGTTTTTCAGATTTTTCAGTTAAAACTAATCTAATGATAACTCTGAATGTGAAAGAAATTATTTGTTACTTTGATAATGATGATAAAAATATTCACAATTTTGTTAATTTTATCATCCTGAATGGAAAATTTTTCATTCATAAATGTAGATTGGCGAAATCTCCTCCTTTATACAAGGTTTTCTCTAACGAACTAACGTTGTTAATGAAGTCTCTTAAAGTTGTGAAAAATGTAAAAGCAACGAATACTGTAAGATATTACGAATCTGTATTTGGCGTCTTGTGAATGTCTTGTTTTTTTATTTTTTTTGTTCTTCAAACATCTTTGGAACTTCTGTTTTTGATGCCTGTTTTTCTGTAATGCTGTATTCATGTTCTTAATAAAAAAAACGACACGTGAATAATCCCGCCCACTCTTAAGTAGTACTAAACTGCAGTGGAAACGCAAACCGACCCGAACTGAGCCGTGCGTAACGAGCCGTACCGTACCATGCAGTGGAAAAGCGCCATTTGAGAGCTCAGAACTGTCCGTCTTGAATGCACTTATCACTCCTCCCTTCACTGCAGCTGCCTACTCTCGCCTACATTTCAGGCGAAGCACATCTCAAACAAGCCTAATGTCTGAAGGGTTACTAGGAAGAGATTTGATCAGGGTTGGAGCTGAACTCTGCCGGACTGTGGCTCTCTGCGACCGGAGTTTGCCACCCTTCGATTAGACTTTCATGAAGACAGTCAGTTGATTTGTAGAAGTTGGCGGATCTAGAAAATTATTTATAGGGTGGCATGAGGTCTATGAGGGGTGGCAACACCAAAGCAAGTGCCCATGCATAGTTTTGGGGAATTTATAGCCTGAAATACACAGTTGTGTTCACAAATATTGCATTACCATAAAATAATCATCTATACCAGTGTTTACTCATTGCGCGGCTCGCGAGCCTCATGCGGCTCGCCAAGCTTTATACTTTGTGGCTCGCATGGCAGTAAATAAATATGATGATATGATCATGCAGTCAATACAGATATTTCATAAAAACATTAAAAACAAGCAGAGCTATAACATGAAAGTGTTGAACATAACCCATTAAAAAACTCACACCATGTCTAAACTGGGTGCACTGGACGCAAGTTGCGCGATCCGACAAAAGACAATAGAACCCATCAAAGTACGTGACGGAGTGGAGCGGTGTAATTTTGAATGGAGGGAGGAGCGTATTTTTTAAAAGTCGGAGCGACGTGTTTTCACTCGCTCCAAGAGCGCTCCATCACGAGTACGCTTCAATTCATGCCAACGGCCCGTAATATAACTGCATATTTAGCAAGAATTCACATGTTAAACATATTTAGCTTGCTTGATAGAGATGGAGCACTCAAATAAAAATAATGTGAAGGCTATGATGACATGAGCTGATGTTATAGCTTAGTTCTCAAGGAATTTGTAACTTTGTTCCTTCTGATAGGCTACTGAATATTTCCAGGTGAAAGCATGATTTAAAAAGTTACAACATTTATTCACAAGCAATCGCTCTCTCAATAATGCATTAAAACAAATGTAATCTTACAGTGCTCCTTCATCTGTGTCTGATTTCGAATGAGCAGAAATCTAAGAAATGAAGCGATAATAGTAAAATAACTGACGAAAACGTACTGATCTTTTCATCAGAAACAAAATTGGCACTGCAAAAAGCAGCAATTATACCTTTTAATGTTGATTTTAGCTTGTCATGTGGTAGGAAAAAAGTTTGCACACTTCCAATAAGCCACTTTGAAACACTCCTGTTATTTTATTTATTTTATTGTATTACCATCTCTTCTTTTAATATATGTTATGAACAGAACTGTGATATTTCAAACATACTGAAATACTTTAGACGCGGAAAATGGTGAACCCGAGCGGAGCTGGAGCAGAGTGATTATTAAATGCTCGGAGCGCGGAGAGGAAATTGTTGGCGCTCCACTCCGCTCACATACTCTGGAACCCATGTTGTCTACACTGGATGCGGCGCGATGCGACACGATCCCCATCAGTAAACTGATGCCTCGTTCCATTTATGAAGAACTGTACTGGCACTAAGTTCAAATGATTTGTAACTGTCGCGTTTTCGCGTCAAGTGTAGACAGACTTTTAGCGCAGCAGGCGCGGCATGACAACTGTCTGGTCTGGTGTAGACACGGTCAGACAGGGTCTGCTCTATTACAAATAATTTATATTTAAAAAATATATACTAGATGGAAATATAGACTAGAGATTACAATTACATTTATGCATTTAGCAGACGCTTTTATCCAAAGCGACTTACATTGCATTCAAATTACAGTTTTACATTTTTTTTTATCAGCTCTTGCTTTCCCTGGGAATCGAACCCATGATCTTGGTGTTGCTAGCGCCATGCTCTACCATTTGAGCTACAGGAAATGTAAAAGAGATATTTACATTTGCTCTGTCCTACGTCCATGACATTGACTCACTGCGGAGTTGCCAGTTTTAATCTTAACAGCTCTTAACGCCAAATGGTTAGATAATAATATACATGATACATTTACATTTAACAGACGCTTTTATCCAAAGCGACTTACAATTGCATTCAGGTTATACATTTTTAATCAGTATGTGTGTTCCCTGGGAATCAAACCCACAACATTTTGCGCTGCTGACGCAATGCTCTACCACTGAGCCACACAGGAACACATGATGGGCTAGTATTGAAAAAATAATAACTTGAGGTCTTCCCAGCATTAAGGTAAACCTGTTTTTTTAAATCATCTTGTCCAAGTTACAAATTTGACTGGTAAATGATAAAGAATGATAGCCCCTTTTGTATTGCATTACATTGCATATCAGGGATGACAGATTGATAAAAAGACATGCTATTTATGACTGGATGTAACTTTTGATACTTTGCGGTAAAAGTGGCTCTCCGATTGACTTTGCCCTATCAGTGCGGCTCCCATGAAAAAAATAGTGAGGACCACTGATCTAAACTGTTAAAAATAAAAAATAACATTTCAATATCCATGGCACCAAGTCAAGACATTGAAATAAAACATGAAAAACATCAAAAGATGCTAAATGTGTCTGAGCTTGTATCACTAAAGAAGATTAGCAGTTTTATTAATATTAAATAGCTACTTGGTTGGCTTAAATAACATTTTAGTCAGTTTATAAGCAACAAAAACTTTAGAATTTCCTATCATTAGAAATAAATATATCAAAGCAGTGAGACTGGATCAGTTTTGCAAACAATGTTTGTGTTTCTGTTAACAGAGGTGTGTGATACTCAGAATATCTCTATTCTGACCAAACTATCTTTTTTTTAAACAAGCCACCATCAATTTTTCTTTCAAACTTTTCTGGTTGTTACAGTTTTTCTTGATTGATAACATACGATTCATTAAAAAAATATTTTCTATAAACACAATTTCAAAGCTGTATACCAACTTGAATAAAGCTCAAACTTCCAGTCAAAATAAAACATTTTAGTCAAAAATCTAACTTTCCTTGACTAAATCAGATGACGCAAAACCTCATATTGAGATATATCTCAATATGAAATTTATTTATCAGTGACCAAACAGTGTGTTTGTAATGAACTGATTCACTATATAAAGAGATATATCACAATATAAACATGTATTATTTATCAGTGATCAAACAGTGTGTTTATGACAAACTGCTTCACGAGAGATATCATAATTTAAACATTTATTTATTTATCAGTGATCAAACAATGTGTTTATGATGCACTGCTCCACTATACAGGGAGCTAAATCAGATGCATCTTTACTGTTACTCATGTGTGGATGTGCTTTACTATAAAAAAAACTATGTTCGTTACTGTTATTAGATAGATTATAGCATTAAATTGAAAAAAAATTGTATGGATGTAAACACTTTAAAATATTAAAAACAAACCTTTCTTCAGCAGAAACAAAGATGCAGGGGCTTGGCGCAGACTTATGATGTCACACCACCCCACCAAAATAAAGGTCCTGTTCACACAAAACAGAAATTCACATACAGAAAACACATTAAAACAACAAAATAAAAGGTTGACTCAAAGGATAAACCACAGATTCAGAAAGTTATCGATATCAGAATTTTTTCACAAAAGCTTCTGGCTTATATCTAAATGTTATCAGAATTAATCAGAATGAGCTTTATTGGCCAGGTATGTTTACACATATGAGGAATTTGTTATAGTAATATATTATAAGCTCCATAGTGTAACAGAATGCGACAGGACAGGACACAGACAACAAAATAACAATATACAAATATACAAATAGGCAATGTACAAAATGGCAAAAAACACAATATACAATACAGATAATTAAGTGTGAGGTCTGACCAGGGCCGTGTTCTGTCGATTTGTCCTACCCTGTCAGATTTTCCTACCTCCCATTTAAAACAGTGGTAGTACAATTCAAAAACGAAAAATGCTACCTATTAAATTATGTTTTAATTAATGTGTACACCTACCACAACCTTATAACAACCCTTACAGTAATGCACATACAGTAAAATACATGTTATATTCGCGGTTGTAGATAGAAAGGATACATCTAGTACCGAAACTAACAATAAATATTTGTTCTACCTATTAGATTGTGTTTTATTAACGTCTACCCTACACCAACCCCAACCCTATACCATCCCTACAGTAATTCAGATACATTAATATTGTTGTTCAGCGTGAGAAAAGGATGTATGTAATATTGATGCGCGCATGCGCAGTAAGCCGAGGTAGGAAAATCTGACGGTAGGATAAAATGTCAGGACACCGGCGCTAGCTATAGGCAGAGCAGGTGATTGCCTAGGGCTTTGGGTTTGAGGAGGGGCCTCCAAAACCGTAACACCCCCTATATGCCAGTCCATGGACAGCAAAATACTAGCCTAATTGTTCATTGGATATTGTTGAATTGTCACTCACCTGCAACCAGTTAATGTTGCTGTTTCAAAGCGGGTCCCGCCTTCTGAATGTTTGCGTAACGAACGTATCCTTCAGGTGCTGAAGCAAAAGGCTAAATAGGCATGCAAAGAAGCACAGCTCCTAATGCAGTGTGTAAATTGTTGTCGTCGTTTATTTTGGAGTGAACGCAATGTATTCTAAATAGAAACTTGTTCTGATGATCAGCTTAGTTTCTGGACAGATCATTCACCAACTTATTACGAGTTTAAAAGAGCGCGAGCGCCGCTGCGCTGACGCGACCAGACGAGACGCTTTGAACTTGTGCATACAGTAAATGACATTGCGTCGGGAGCTTATTAGCAAAATAGCTACACAAGAAAAACAAAGAACTTTGTATACAAATTCAAAAAGCAAACACTCTAGACCATTTTTTAATGCTTCAAAAAAGTAGGCTAAAGTAGGCTCAGATGTGTGTAACTTCTAAATTGTGCTGATTGAAGGTAGCAATAAAATACATAGGCTAAAATCATATTTAAATCATATACAGGCTATTTATTAATTATTTGAATCGTGCCTTAGGTGCTTTTATAAGCGCTATCCTCACATATGAACTGAACAGAGCACTTAGCAGCACATGACTGAAGCGCAGTTCTTGTAATTGTGCACGAGCGGCACGCGAATCACCCGATACTCTGTGCGCATTCACCAGCGCGCTCGAGAAGTGTGAGAAGATTTGTGCGAGCCATTCCTATCGCAAAGCTGATGGTAAAATATGCAATCTATTTGAATTCTATTGAGAAACTGCCAAAATGCTATGGAGAAAGTCGAACATAGTTTTCTATGTTTCATAGTTATAAAAAAGTTTTCTATAATTTATCACGTTTTACTGTAGGCTTAGAACATTATAACATTAGAAAAGAACATTAGAAAAAAAGGCACAAACTAAAAAGACTGATGAAAAGAGGTGAAAACATAATCTTTCACCAGCGCTAACATAATATTAAAATATTTTTAAACTACTCATGACCACCTTTACTATAATTTATCAAATTTTTACTGTAGACTTATTTATTGTGGTAAATTTTGTCTAACTTGTTGAATTTAGATAATCTGTTAAGGGCGTAGCCATCATTTTAAAAGTGTGTGTGTGTGTGTGGGGGGGTGTCTAGTGTTATACCTGTTTTTTTCAGTTAAACCTTGTCTTATTGACAGGTTTTATTTTTAATCATACCTTTTTGCTTAATATGCTTTATGATTATATTATTATATATTATTATAAAACAGAAGGAACGAAAGAGAGAAAAAGAAAAAGAAAGAAATACAACAGCTTGTCACTGGGACAGTACCCTTAAAAGGACATCTTTGTACCTTATTTACCGAAAAAAGTTTCATAGTTGTACATTAAGGTACATATTGGTACTCTAAGGTACTAATGTGCACCTTTTTGAGTATAAGTTACAAAGATGTCCTTATAAGGGTACTATTGTTTACATATTTCAAATTGTATTTTGTGTATATTGTATGTACAGTACATGGCACACAGTAATGGATACTTGCACATTCACATACTACTTTATTCTGTTCTGTTCTATTATACAGTCCATGTTTCAGGAATTAAATAAAACAAGTAATTCAAAACAAACTATTGCAAAGAAACTATGTATTGAGCTCAACTTACAAACATGTCAAGGTATAGACCCTAAATCGATTAAACAACGAGATTAAATAAACATTTAGTGACATTTCCTTTAAGCTTTCTGACTGGTTTGTTTAAAAGTATTCACTTTTTGACACAGTATTAAAGCTAACATATCTAAATATATAAAGCTACTTAAAACTGAAGTATAAAAAAGTACAAATTAGTCTGATTAATCTATGTTAAAAGGTATGAAAATATCTTATCATAGACCATGCTGTAAATAATCTGTCCTTACCTCTGAATTCACTTCTACGTCTGTCTATTGCAAATAAAGTCGTGTTTGAAACATGTATATACAGGGAATAGTGACATACAGAAGAAAATACTAATTAAATCCACTGCTGGACAATAACCAATAATTTGTATCCTAAATAATTTTTTAACACTGTAGTATGGGGAACACATATTCACTATTAACTATGACTTTTGCCTCAATAAACTCTTCATTTACTGCTTATTAATAGCTTGTAAGTTAGTCGTTGTAGTTGTTAAGTTTAGGTATTGGGTATTATTATGGGATTCAAAATATGATCATGATGAATACCATGCCAAGTTGTTTTTCTTTTACCAGAACGAAGCGCTGAATCCTCTGTGTGAAGATGCGCATTGTGCACGAGCGCCAAGAGAGAACTGATAACAATTACTTGTTTACATAGGATATATAATGTATTTTATATTATTTAGACACTTAGCCTATAGTTTGACAATGTTCTCATTCAACACACCATGTGACGTCAATCTAACTTAACATTTTCTTATATTGATAATTATCGTACTAATGTTAATTTTATTCCCTATATTTGACTAATTATGTGTTTTTTATGATTGTTCCATGTATAATCCTACAAACACTTGTGTATTAATAGATTTTATACAATATAAAAACAGCCAGGTGTTATCTGTTCTTCTCACATGTGAAGTTTATTTGTCTTGGGTATCATCCTGATTCTGCCCTAACAAACCTAGGCTGTCTGTTTCTTGTTCATTCTTGACAACACATAAAAACATAAAATTAGTGCAATAACGAAAGAATTGAGAATGAGCACCCCTAAATTAATATCGTTCCTATATCGGATCGTCAATGCATGCTACTTGATTGAAATACATTATGTAGAATTGAGTTAAACATGTCACAACGCTGTAAAATCTCAGTTCAACATTATCTTTATTCTTATTTGAAGGGTTCTGATAACATACATAACGTTACGTGTTAAAATAAAAGACGTTACAAAAGAGTTACAAAAAGAATAAACTGAAAATAAGTGCTTGTTTGTCCATGCAGCTTTTTTCTTCTTCATGTAATTAACATCAAAACTTGCTAATTATTCAAAAAGAGCAATAGACAGAGTCACTCAGCATTGTGCAACACTATTCGGATACCACATGCCAACTTACGCTGCTTGACTTTTTCGTAAAAAAGGAGTGAAGAGTTTTTTGCCGCTTTGAACTCATAGCGACCTCTATGAATGTTGAATACAGCGCGGGACCGCGGGTGCGAGCTAGGGCATGTCGTGACAAACTGAGTGACTGATTGCCATGGAAACGTAAACGTCTTTTTTAAATTTAAATCATTCTGCATTTATATACATTGCTCCATTAAAACCTCAACATGTGGAGAACACAACTGTCCAATGAAAAAGTGCGGGGGACGAATTTACTCTTTATAAAAAGTGAGGGGGACACGTCCGCCGCGTAATCTACGCCCCTGGTTAAGGGGATAGATTTTTCCCTAAAGATTTATATTACAACTGTGGCATGTTGTAGCTGTTGTTTCTAAAGTCTGTTGTTTCTCATAAAACATGCTATACAGATGAATAAAAAAGTCATTATTGGCCTGGTAATGATTAATAGGCTAGCCTTATTATAACATATGCTACAGTTAAGAACTATGGTAGCCTACTTTTACAGTTGTTAACTGTAGCATTTGTTATAAAATAAGGCTAGCCTATTAATCATTACCAGGCCAATATTTTTTTATGAGAAACAACAGCCTTTAGAAACAATAGCTACAACATGCCACACAGTTGTAATATAAATCTATAAGGAAAAATCTATTCCCTTAACAGATTATCTATTATAAATTTACCACAATAAATAAGCCTACAGTAAAACGTGATCAATTATAGAAAACTTTGTTCGACTTTCTCCATAGCATTTTAAAGTGGCAATTTCTCAATAGAATTCAAATAGACTGCATATTTTACCATCAGCTTTGCGATAGGAATGGCTCGCACAAATCTGGTGAACGCGCACAGAGCATAGGGTGATTCGCGCGCCGCTCGTGCACAATTAAAAGAACTGCGCTTCAGTCATGTTGTCCTGATAAGTGCTCTGTTCGGTTTATACGTGAGGTTAGCACTTAGAAAAGCGCCGAAGGCGCGCTTCAAATAATTAATAAATAGCCTGATTCTAGGTTTCCATTAACCGTCTGTGGTATAAATATTGGGGGGGATTGTACTTGCTAGTTTTGGTTATTGGGGGGGTACCTCTCCCCATCCCCCCCCCCCCAAACTACACCCCTGACTGTATGAAAAAAGGCCTAAATTCACAGATGGATTAGATACACTAGGTGTAGACTCTACCAGTCAAAAGTTTTTGAACAGTAAGATTTTTTATGTTTTTTAAAGAATTCTCTTCTGCTTACCAAGCCTGCATTTATTTGATCCAAGTACAGCAAGAGCAGTACAATTTTGAAATATTTTTACTAATTAAAATAACTGTTTTCTGTTGAATGTTTAAATGATTTCTGAAGGATCATGTAACACTGAAGACTGGAGTAATGATGTAGAAAATTAAGCTGCGCATCACAGGAATAAATTACATTTTAAAATATATTCAAATAAAAAGCAGTTATTTTAAATAGTACAATTCTTAACTAATAGGAATTCTTTAAAAAAAAACATAAAAAAAATCTTACTGTTCAAACAATTTTGACTGGTAGTGTAAATGCTAGCTTATACCTATTTGGAATCAGAACACAGATCATTTACATTTATGCATTTAGCAGACACTTTTATCCAAAGTGACTTACAGTGCATTCAGGTTATAAATTTTTATTGTCAGTAAGTGTGTTCCCTGGGAATTGAACCCACAACCTTTGCGCTGCTGACGCAGTCCTCTACCACTGAGTCACAGGAACACAGATCAATCGCTGTCTGGCCCTTTTGGCGTCCCATACCCCACATCTGTCGGGAGCAGACCAGAAATAATTATTCATGTAATTTTTAATGTCATCCTCTGACGATGATGGTTTTGACTGCTGTACAGCACCCGGATAAAGATAGAGACACTTGTATCACTCATTTTAAGTCATTAAAATAGCAAGTCATCATAATCATAATAATACGTTATTTTTAACTAGCCATCACTCCACACATAGCATTCCACAGTTACTAAAACTCTTTAAATAAGCATGGATAACCAACTAGTCGCTCAGTGATGCAAAATTGAACTGACAAGTGTTACACAGACCCGACTTTACTAAAATTGCCGTTACATAGAATAGAATTCACATATTTTACAAGGTGTGTGTTCAATATTGTCTGATAATTCCATATGTTCAATATTGTCTGGTAGGTGTAGAAGTTGCTTAAGTACACTCAATAGCCATGATTACATGAGTGTATTATGGAGAATATCCGAACTCTGACAACAGAAAAAAAGACAACCAAGGGAAATTATTAACCAATATTTGTTTGAACAATATAAAAGTGACCAGAACAGCTGAGCTTTTAAGAAGAGAATTTCAATTCTGACTTGAGAAATGCACCAAAGCAACAGAGAAAACCTGTATTATGGAGTTTCACTTACATTTTCATCACATTTTTCACGCAGTCCTCAAGGTTTGCACCCCCAATCTTGACTAACCGAGACATCTGAAATCATAAAAAAAAAAAAATTCAACTATAAGGAACACAGAAAGAACAGTATTACTATTGGCCTGACATAGTTATACTGACCATCAGATTCTTCTTTCCTTCATCAGTCAGTTGCCCTTCCAGATTCTTGAGCTCATGCCTGTTGTTTATCTTCTCTAGGTGGAACTGAGAGACAGTTTTGACCCACTTGGGACAGCTTAGCTCTTATATCAGACAGTAGATAGAGAACCCGTCTTTGGAACTCTGAAAGTAAAAAAAATGTTTAATAATAATATATATATATATATATACACACACACACACACACACACACACACACACACACACACACACACACACACACACACACACACACACACACACACACACACACACACACACACACACACACACACACACACACACACACACACACACATTTATCCCATTTGCAAAAACACAACTGTCAGTAAGAAAATAAGGAGGTATACTTACTTCCATTATCTAAAGGGAATAGATCACTGCCCTCTTGGTGCTGGTTCCCTCTACATGGACTGTGGGACCAATGATGAGAAGAGCGGGAGACCGCTGGTGTGGACCGCTGCCGTGGAGTACAGGACCTCTGCCGTGGAGTACGGGACCGCTGCCGTGGAGTACGGGAGCGCTGCCCCTCTCGCGTTATGCTGGATGTGCTTGCTTTTTCCATGTGATGCATGCCAGTTTTTCAAACTGGCATAGCATTTACTCATGCATTAACTAGGCTATTTTAAAAATGAAAAGGACTTATCCATCTGGCTGCCAAAAGCAGAAAAAAAGCAAGAAGAGGAGGAAAAGAGGAAACATGAAAGTGGTAAGTTAAGTGATGGAGATAAGATTGACTTAATGATAATTATATGACAAACAAATGTTTTTTTTTGTTAATTCCAGTTTATTTTCGTTTAATTATTTGCTAGATTAATTACTAGTCCAATCACTAAAAGGGATACTGGGAAACAGGTCAGCTAGGGTTGAAAATCAGTAAGGTAATCTTGAACTGGGCTAGGTTTTGCTTTTCCACAATAGAGTGCCACAATGAAGGGTGCAAAAGCATGGAAACTGCACAGGATTGGCCACATCTGCAAGCTTGATGATTTAAACAGTGGAATACCATCAATGTTGAAGCACATATCTATGGGCTTAAAACTTAAAAAATGCATATTGTCCACCACACAGTTCAACCATTTCCACTCTTTTGGGGGTCTTCAGCAGTGTTCTGGCATCCTTGGGGAGGCGATGTCCTTGGCGCCTTAGAATATCTATCAGTTAATTTAGTGTAGACCGTGTGCATTTGTTGGTAGCTGCCCAAGCTGCAACTTCCTCTCTCAGATCAGGAGGAGTTTCCTCTGCAGAATCATCCGACAGATTGCCAGCAACCTCAGAGTCAGTGTCAGAAGACAGCACTAATGCATCAGAGTCATAATACGAGATGTTACCATCTGCTAAAGGTGACAAAGAGGCAGTTTCATCCTCACTAAACTGTTCCCTCAGCAACCCATCTGCATCACTGCTATCTGAATCATCAGCTTTCAGTTTTCAGATTAACAATGTTCTAGAGTAAATTTGACAATTTTACAGTTTTTGAAACATTTTCTTAGACACATGAAATTATGGAAGAAAAATGCAGAGATCAAACATTCACTCTTATGGTATGTCTGCTGAAAACGACTACATTAATGTGTTTATGTATATTGTAACAAATAACTTAAATGGCAATAAAATATGAGAAATTCAAAAAGGCCAGTAGCATCCTTGAAAACTAGTGTCTGGCGTTTAACAATTTTCTAACATAACACATGAAAATTATGGAAGAAAAATGCAGAGATCAAACATTCACTCTTATGGTATGTCTGCTGAAAACGACTACATTAATGTGTTTATGTATATTGTAGCAAATAACTTAAATGGCAACGAAATATGAGAAATTCAAAAAGGCCAGTAGCATCCTTGAAAACTAGTGTCTGGCGTTTAACAATTTTCTAACATAAACAGTTGATACTGCTGAATTGTCTCATGTTTAGCAGCTTACCTCAGCTTGCATTAATGCCACGCAGCTCAGCGTCTGTAAATCCCGCCTTCGATTTGATTGGCTATTTCAAACATTTTGACATTGACGAGTGCTTTTGAGCCGCTGGACCAGAAAAGGTCTCTGGCTTTGGCTGCACAGAGCCAGAGCATGCAAAATGAATTATAATTTGTGACTCTAGTGGGCTGCACAGTCCATTCATCTGGGCCGATGGAGTGATATAGACTACACTAACTATAACTCATTCTACACTAACTATAACACAATAGGTGTGTTAAACAGCAAACAATTATTTATTTCATAATTCCAGAAAATTGCTGAAAAACACAAACTGAATTTGAGAAAATAAATAAAATGCATCTTTCATAGGGCCTAAAAAATTCAGTTTTGGTAAACTTTTAATAACTTTTTTAATTACTGTTAAATTGTTTTATGATTACAATTAATTAGACATACTTTTTGATTAATATTTTTATTTGATTAATATCTTATAATTTAATTTGATTAATATCTTAATTTCACTGTTGGAGTCAAGACATTTAAAAAAAAAAAAAAAAAAAAAATACACTTTATTTCATAGGGCCATACATTGCATCTTGATCCGTTCAAAAGGAAATCAGAATAATAAAAAATCTGAAGGGAAGCCTGTTTTTTGTTTATCAGACATGACATGCCAATGATTTTTCACTGTGAGAAATTAGGCCTAATGTAAATTTTACAATAATTAACTGGTAATTGTAGCTGTAATACCAGAACATTTATTGTAATTGATTATACAGTATTATGATAACACTATAAATAAATACAATAATTCAAATCTTGAAAAAAATATATGAAAAAGTATTTTTGGTAAATGTAATAATCACTCCACTGTTTACCTTCTTTTTTTCTCTAACTATTTACAAGTCCACATCAGCTGTGTTTCATGCACAAATCCAACACATCACAGTTAATAATATGAAATGGATGCGTTTCAAAACCTCAGTTAATAAAAAAAGCTATTTAAACTTAATCAAGCTAACATAACTTTACATAAATCCTGATTAAAATTACTAATCATCAATGTGACATCAAATCTGCGGTTTATTAATAATTATATTGCCTATTTGAAAATGTGCTTCGCTGAACATTTCGTAAGCGTGAGCTCCACGCGATCACCAGGCGCTCAATGCTCATGTATCCGCCGAGAGCAGCCTTACTTAGTCCTTCTGACATCTGCCGCTGGCTCTGATCTCTCTGTAGGGGTTGAACATGAGGTAAAATTAGTTTTGGGTAGATCTAACCGGCAATCTTTGGCTCATAAATCTATTATTTATTCCAGGTCTAAAAGTTATGTTTAATAAGCTATTTATTTATTAATTGTAATACAGCGCTGACTTTTTTTTTTACATACATTTGACTGAATTGTTTGCCTTTGTCTTTATTTCCTATTACATAAGTCTTCAAGATCACTAGAAAGTTACAGGCAGATGTGTTTGATTAGGGTTGGAGCTAAACTCTGCAGGACACCAGCCCTCCAGGACCGAATTTGCCTATCCCTGCTCTATGGAATTACAGATGCATTGAAAAACATATAAGGAATGTATGGTCTATCTTTGATCTTATTGATTTTAGTGGTAATGCACGTTTATATGAGTAATTTAGATTTTAATTCACTTTTTGAGCAGTTGAAAAGAAAATGGTTATCTGATTAAATTCTTACATGTTGATTTTCTTTGAATAAACATTAAACTGTTACTACTCATCTACCCTTATTAAGAGTGAATAGTGTTCAGTGTCTAAACTCAAGATACAGTAACACGTTTACTAAACACTGTAACTCTAGAGGGAGATCCATCACACGGATACAGAAATATATACACAATAGGGTTGTCCTTACTCGCTTCTCATCCTCTCGGATAGCTTTCTGCTTCTGCCTTCTCCATGCGCACTGCCTGGGCTGAGTAGAGTCGGAGATCGCATGAGGATGGAGAAACTGGTGCTGGCAGTGGAGATGTAAAGTGCTGCAGAGGTGGCGCCAGCCGTGGAGATGGTATGGGATTTTTTGATGGGTTGACATGTTGTGCCAATAGGGTCCCTTAATGGCTGGACTCAATTTGTTGGAGGAGTCCAACAGCACCCTGGCCCCACAGCTGTCACACCTCTCTTCAGCGTGATGATTAGAGAGTTGCTTGGAGAACTTCTCTTCTTCCACAACCACACTACACAGAGATAATTTTACACCCTGTTCTCCCTGTGATGTCCCTGCTTTCTCTGAGCTGCCATCTGCCTCTACCTTAGGCCTTGCTTCAATCAAGGCCTTATCTGTTGACTGGGAGAAAATGAAGATTAAGAACAAAAGAAGGTCATACTATTCATGATAAATAATTTCACCAATTATTCTGCAGATCTGTGCACTCTGAGAATAGATCATTGGATGGTCCATAAAATAGTATTACATGATACAGGGACTTTTCATGCTTTTTAAATATAAATATCATATACCTACCTTATGGAACCCACAAGTGCACACTGTGTGGCTGCCAATCAGGTCCACCTTATTCCTCCTTTGCAAGGGACAGACATCAATCTGCTCCACCCTCTTTCCATTTTGTGCTTCCAGGCCTTTTGTGTACTGAACTGGAGGTGCCTGGGCATACCTATGGCAAATGTAATACCAATGGCAGAGGATTTCCCATGTTGCAGGGATCATTGTGGTATCAATCAAATCATTTCTTGCAGTAAGTCGCTGTGTGTGTTAATTGGCAAGCTATCGGCTATTGAATTTTGGGATTGACAACTGTTTTGTTTAGTGGGATCAAAAACTACAACAACATGTAATTAAACTCACAAAAAGCTAGCTAGCACCATTTGTACATAGCTAGCTAGCAATGTTAGTCCATTTTTAGATTAGCTAATGTTAACCAATCCTTTCACAACATCGGCTATAGCATGTCATTTAATTCATTCATTATTCATAAAACGAATCATACAAAATCACATGGGTACAGCGCCATCTCAGTGCTTACATGCCTCACAAATGACAGCAGCACATTTGTGCTCCGTGAACACAGGCCTGATCCTGCGCCTCTTCGATTCAGCCACCACCTGGCCTCAGGAGGACATCAGACAGGAGGCTCCTGTTTTTTTGTTTTAACATCTTCCCATTGCATCTGTAATTTGGTTTTGAAGATTACCAATAGTATTGATTTATATAAAAAAGACGAAATATGGAGATACAAAGTTTTTGCCCGACAGTGATATACTTGTAATAATGTTCAAAATCTCAAATCTCTTTATTGTCACACATCATGTACACAAGTGTACTGCTGGTGAAATTCTTAAGTACAAGACTCTGTGCCATGGCAGTACAAGTAACAAGGTATGACAAATGTACAATATACATAAACAACAATATCCACAATATACAATTTGCACAATATACAATAGACAATTTTACACAATATACAGTGCACACATTTCCATAATATACACAAAGTAATTTGCATTCTCAAGAGACTTATTGGTGTATGTATGTATGGCTTTTTATATGACTAACAGTGGTGCATACTGTTAGGTCTTTACTGTGTTGTTAGTGCAGAAGAGAAGATGGAGCTGCATGTGTTCTAAGCTATGCAGTGCAAGACATGCTACAGTGCTGTCAGAGTCAGGCAGGGTGTGAAGGGTGGGTGGGTGAGTATGGTTTGCTATCTCAGATGTTACAGATTCTACAGGGCCTGAAATTTGGTGTGCGGTTTCGGGTACAATGTTAATAACTCCTGCAAATACCACATTCATAATGCGGTAAATTCCCACTCCCATTTACTGAAGTACATGGAGAGATGCGCAATCTGCATTGCCGCGTCTATCTCCCGCGCATGCGTTCTGCAGCAGTCACTTGGAGAAGTCGGCTGCTTATTGATTGATTGATGCCCACTGTGAAAAATATGTTGAGAACACTCTTAGCAATATTTTTGGAAGGGGGGCACTGAGCTATTCTTGGGGGTTATTTGGTTAAGACGAGTCTACAGCAAAGATGTATGAGCTAACACTTGCAAAAGAAAATGGTCTGCCATATCCTAATGTCATCTCTACACTGCATCAAAGCGCATTTTCTGTATCTATTTATATGTATCAAAATAATATATTTTCTATAAATAACAACTTATAATCTTTTTTTGTATAAATGGCCTCTGAAGTAGCCTTGTGGGAGTTCTTCATACTTTGTTTGCGGCACAATGGCAAGTGTTTCCCACAAGATTTTGTTAGACTGTGGTGTGTGGACTTCAATCCCTCTAGGGGGGTCCAGGGCATGCCCCAAAAGTTTTTAAATTTTTTTTTTTTTTTTTTATATATTTAAAGCATCAATCTGGTGCACTTTGAGAGTTAAAAATGAAGACCTCCAACACAGGTTCAGTGTGCAAACTAAAGGTTCGGGAGGAGCCTAATCATTCAGTCCTCTCAATCATTATTACAAGCCTATATAAGCAGCTCTCATTGGACCTTCTCAGCATCAATTCTTCCGGCATCCCTCCACCTCCACCTCCCCATCTCCACCTCTATTTATTTTATTCTTCCTCTAGCCAGTACCGCAATGGGGGGATTTGAATTCAGAGCTCAAGCCAAGCCTCGGGATCGAGCCTCCATTGAGGACCGCAAGCCAAGTTTGTTTACCATTAACTAAAATATTGGACTCAAAAATGTTGCAGCACTCCAAAATACTGCAGACCTGTCTAAAGCGAGTCCATCTCAGGAGTGCGATACAGCCACCAAGACTGTCAGCCTCCTAACCTGCAAAATGCCGCTGCCGCAGCAGTGACTTTCTCTCCTGCATACCTTTATCCACTAAACTGCCGCAGCAGTGAATTTTCTCTTCTCGACTTGAATCAACCTTTCCACTGCCGCAGCAGTGGCTTGTCTACCCTATAGTCTTTAATAACAGCCCGCTGCCGCAGCAGCGAGTTGTCCCTCCACCTGCGCAGCAAACAATAATCTTCCCATGTCACTACCACAGTGGTGTCAAATTCTTATTGCTCCTAAACTAGTGTGTCTTATACAATATACTGAAATGTCTACGTGTGCACAATGTATGTCGCGTGACCTTCTTACCTATCCCTTTCTCCAACCTCAGGTTTAACGAGTGCACAGTAATGAGAGGTGAACAAATGGAGATGTGAACAATAGACAAGTGAAATAAGTACCATGTTAAACACACAGGCTACACAGATTCACTATAACACTACTACAGAATGACACATAGAACACAGAACAAAGTTTTGAAGTGTCTAGCTTCACGAGTGGAAACTTTTCTCCACTTTTATGCCACAGGGGCACCGATCAGATTGGAGGGCTGGTCAGTGACGTCACGGTATCATGGGAACCAGGTGAGCGGCGTTAGTCAATAAACTATGAAAGTGAAAGTAAAAACAAGAGTGACTCGGAAAATGTTTTTTTAAGGATTTAGATTTTTCCCACCAGTCTCAGAGCAGATTCTATACTAAACTCTATTCTCATCTGCTTCAGAAATTACACCTCCCTTCTGGCAGTAGATGTCACATTAATTTCCATTTGTCACTGCCAGAGCAGTGATTTGTCCCACTGGTCTCAGAACAAATATCATGCTAAACTCCATTTCTCACCTCTACAGCATATAACTTCTCCCACCTCTCTTGTAGAAGATGCCATACTAACTTCCATTCCTCACTGCCAGAGTAGTGATTTTGTGCAGCACTCTCGCAGCACCCTGACTAAACTTCATATATTTCCTTCTATTTTTTAAGAGCAGCAATTTCTCCCAAATAAAATTGCACTTTACATCACTGCTGCAGCAGTGATTTCTCACTCATCTACAACTGGGGCTCTTGTTTGCTAGGCCCATCTGCCTTATATTTCCCCAATGTTGCAGTGAAATTTATTCTGCACATTCCTGTGGGAGAGGGATTAAATCCATAAAAATTTTCTCAACTTGAATCACCAAAGCTACTTACACTTGTTTGTCCAGCTTGCTGTCCCTTTTAAACACTTTTTTGGGGGATTTGAACTCTGAGCTCAAGCTGAGCCTTGGGTTCAAGCCTCCATTGAGGACAGCAAGCTAAGTTCGTTTATCATTAACCATCAGGACTCTATGGGCAGGTGAACTCGTGGAACAAGGGAAAAAGCTGGTGAATTTACTTGTACTTCAACCCTTTTTTTAGTTGTGATCTCCAGCTTCTGTGAAAACAGTTTTACAAACTTTACTAATTTAATGAAATACTCTGTGAACATGTGCCCATTATGCAAAATAAGGGGGAAGTCATGGCCTAATGGTTAGAGATTAGGACTCGTAACTAGGCTTGCTGCGATAGACGGTGTTAGCGGTGATACCGGTTTAAGCCGCCGCAACACCGGCTACTTCATGCTCACCGCGGCACCGTCCCACCATCCCACCGTCATTTATTTAATAGTAATAAAAATTAATTTAGTTCAGTTAGAGGACACAACAGTTAAAACTAAACGCGGCTGCTCAATGCAGCGCATGAACGACAGTCGCGTATCACAGATCAGATATCATTTATTACGTGAGAAGAGTGAGTCGAGCTGACTGACAAGAAGAGCGAGGTGAGACAGACAAGACGATGGCAGAAGAGTTTCAAAACGAAATGTAAAAGCGCCTGTATTAAAAATATTTTGCATTTTGAAAAGCCTGTTGACTTCTGCCATTAATCTAAGTAATAATGGAAGTTTATTTTTTAAATATTCGTTTTTTCAAGCATTTATTAGGTTCCACAGCATTTTCTGATTTTTATTTTATTTAAACTGCATTTTCCCCCCCAATATTTTACATCAAGGTGTCTCCAAACTGTTTTATTCATTTTGTTAATAAATGTTCTACGTTTCATAATTATTTGTTCCTCATTCTTTACTGATGTAGTTTTTTATTTATACCTATTTAAACTTTGTGTAAATTATTTGTTATTTTATATTAGGCTTGTAGCATGGTGTATTGTATTAGTTTTATTAATAAAAGTTGTATTCTTTTAATAATTCTGTATTTTGTTGTTTCTTGAATTGAACTCAAGCAATTGATGCCGAATTGCTACTAATTTAAAAGAGAAAGTGAAAGTAAACTGCAAAGTGGAAAACTAAATGAAAGAGCTTTTCTAAGCTATTTAGGCAAAGGAAAAGTGAGGAAAGTAAAAAATAAAATGAAACGCAAAATACGCCAAATTGCTGCAAATGTAAAAGTGAAAGTAACACATGCACGGCGCTTTACAGGTTATTTAACTTACGGGTTATTTAACCCCCCCCCCCCCCCCCAAAAAAGTCTATGCTGCTTTATAGCGTAAATTGACCATAAACTACATCCCCCACAATTTCATTCGATTTTGCGACCGCGCAAGTGACGCCATTCCGCCACTAGAATGCAGTGTTTTCACATTAGCGATTAACTAACCAGTATTAAGAAACGTCTACAAATAATAACAACAAAATGTCAAAGAAGAGAAAAATTGATGTAGAAGGAAGGTATTTTAATGAAAGGGAATGTGAATAAGTGAATACATGTTTGTGCTTCTAAGAGAAAAACTGACATGTCTTTTGTGCTGTGAGGCAGTTTCGGGTGGTGAAGGAGTACAATATATCGGCATTTTGACACCAGTCACGGAGCTAATTTTGACACCAGTCACGCCAGCCAAGTATGCCAAAATTAGCCTCCAAGAAAAAAAACTAATTGTACAAGAACTAAAATGCTAACTGCAATCACAGCAGGATATGTTCACAAAAGCAACAGCCCAAAGTAATGCAGCAGTGAAAGCTAGCTTTATTGTGGTTGAAGAAATCGCCCCCGAGCTTCAAAGTGTTTTTCAGAGGGGGCATTTATGAAGCGGGGGCATGCTAAAGGTGTGTCAGCAGGTGTGCCCGACAGATACAGACTTAAAAAGTTTGTCAAGAAACACCATCACAGACCGAGGTAAGGAACTTAAGGAACAGGAGGAATCTAACAACACAGCTGGCGACTGGCCGACGAGACCCACAGTTATCTGTCTTTTTCATTAGCTTTTGATGAAAGCACAGACAACACGGACACGGCACAGCTAACCATTTTATAAGAGGCATGAAGCCAGACTTGTCTGTCACTGAGGAGCTCTTGGATATAGCTGCCATGCATGGGACGACAATGGGGAAGGACATTTTCGATGCAGTGGAGAACTCCGCGTAAGTAAAAATAAATTCCCCTGGGAAAAGTTAGTAGGGCTAACTACCGATGGTGCACTTTCAATGTGTGGAGGAAAAGTAGGCTTGGTTGGACTAATGAAGGACAAAATGAAAAAAAGTAACTTCTACACACCTCTAATTACATACCATTGCATTATCCATCAATAAGCTCTGTGTGGAAAGGTTCTGGAAATGGATAATATAATGACCACAGTCACGAAAACAGTGAACTTCATTCGGGCGCGTGGCCTGAATCACCGCCAGTTTCAGGTGTTTTTTGCAGGAGGTGGGCTCGAAGCATGTAGACATTTTGAGCTTAGGAAGGACATTATTTGTTTTTTCATGCAAAGTAAAGGAAAACCCTTGCCAGAACTGTCAGATCCAAACGGGCTGTGCGACTTTGCTATGTTGTGTGACAAAACTGAGCATCTCGCCCAACTGAATCAGAGGCTACAGGGACGCAAACAAATCATCACGCAGATGTCCGACCTGATCGTAACTTTCCAGCATAAACTCCACCTTTGGAAGTCCCAACTGGAACAGGACAAGCTTACCCACTTTCCTTTTCGTCAAAGCATCTCAGCCTCAGTTCCCGGTGCTTTTCATGCGCTCGACTGGCTGCCAAAATAAGCCAGTTAATTAATGAGTTTGATCGGTGGTTCTCTGACTTCAGAACACAGCAGTCAGCCTTTGTCATCTTTGCCAATCCATTGACTGCCAATGTCGACAGTGCACCCCATCACTTTCAAATGGAGTCAATAGAGCTTCAAAGCGATAGTGGCCTGAGAGCAAAATTCCAGGGTGCTCCAATCAAGGATTTTTACTGTCTACTACCCCCTGCTTTGATGCCACAGCTCCGACTTCATGCTATTTGTGTTCTGTCCATGTTTGGGAGCACCTATCTGTGTGAACAGATGTTTTAAATTATGAATCAAAACAAGACCAAGCACAGATCACGCATCACCAATGAGAACCTCCATGCTGTTTTACGGATTGCAACAACACAAGACCTAAAGCCAGACATTGACGCACTGACCATATGAAAACGGTGTCAGACATCCGGCCAGAAAACCAATATGTAAGTATTAAAATAATATATATATTTACAAATGTATTTCAACTGAGAATAAGATCGATTTAATAAGTGATTGCATTTTGTTTTGTGTATTTTCAGGGCATGATAAATGGATGAGAATGTTGTCTCAAGGTGAGGAAAGATTTACTTGGTGTGTTCATGGACAAGCAGCATCACCTCATCAACCCAAAACTTCACCAATATGGTTGTGAACTAAGACAACCTGTATTGTTATTTTGAGTTAATTACACAAACTACTCTTTATATGTAGCAATGTATTCAGTGTTTCAGCTGTGTTCATGCAGCCAAATGCTTATTGTGATCAAACCAATTGTTGAATGTATGCCCCTCTGCAAGTCTGTGTACAGCATTTGTTTTTGTAAAAGCCACTACTGTCACACATGTCCTTAGCTGCTCACAATTATTTGTGGTATAGATCTGCCCCTCTCAAATGTGACAGTTTTTAACAAAGTTAATGTACTTGTAACGGGGCCGACAAGACGAGAGGCATGCAGATCCATATGCAAGCTTTTATTGATAGACATGGTCAAAACACAGGCAGGGTCGAACAAATGGCAAACAGGTACATAGAGGGCAAGGCAGATGAGTACTCAAGTAAACGGGCATGTCTACGATCGGCGAACAATATCCAGATGGCAAGGCAGAGAGATAATCCAGGTAACATGCAGAAGGTCAGGAACCAGACAATAAGGCAACACGGAAAGACTAGACTGAAACTAATATAAGAAACGGAAACTAGAAATAGCTCCGTAAAGCAGCCAACACTCAGAGAGTGAAAAAACGCAGAACAATACAGGAGACTGAACACAAAAACAAAACACAGAAAGGCTTGGTAGTAGCTAACATTTGGAGAATGCTAAACGCTAAACAATACTTGGTAGAGGGGAAGAGGAAGTCCATGGTTTATGTAGGCTGTGTGATGTGTGATCAGCTGTGTGTCGTCAGTGCAATGGATTATGGGAAATGTAGTCTTAGGTGACGTGCAACCACTAGAGTCCATGTGGTGAGCGAGTGACCTCTGGTGGTGAGTAACCGGGAGTGCATGGACAGGATTCGTGACAGTATTGACTTGTTTGATTATATTTTTATTTATTTATTTTTATTGATGGAGTAATGTGGATTTCTTATCCTGATAAACTAAAATTATTTATGTTAAAATAACAGAGCAATAACATGTATTTTTACATCTATGCAAATGTATATACAGTATTTGTTACTTACTTACAATTACATAATAATCAAATACAAATAAAGTTATTTAACAATATGTTGAGTAGTAGTAAAATTTTTACAGTCTTGGTTACATCCGGCCCTTTGAGGGCAGCCATAATGCTGAAGTGGCCCTCAGTAAAAATGGGTTTGACACCCCTGATCTAAAGCATTATTATGCTTTAGCTTGGGTTGAAAAAAATAATTTTTGCTTGGATAGAACAACAGCTACGCTAATTATGTCTCTATCTGTTTCTCTGTTTCTGCCACGGGAGTAACATCCAGTGGTAACTAGGAATTACACGAGCTTCAGTCTGGATCCAACCCTTAAATTATCTGAGATGACCAAACACCTGAGAAGAGATGATGCCAACACCTCAGAGGAAGCCAACCATCAGACAGTATACAGAATTAACCAAATTTGCCATAAGTTAAATATATTAAGTTTCTGCAATATATAAATATATTGTAGAAACATAATTTCCTGTAAAGCTGCTTTGCAACAATTGTATCGTGAAAAGCGCTATACAAATAATCTTGAATTGAATTGAATTGAATAGTGGCTGTTGTCATGTTTATTTCTGCTGTGAAAAAGCCTTCACATGTATGCTGTGGCTGAAACTCACGTTGTTTGTGATGTTACAACTGCCTCTCCGTTCTTAAGTTGGCCGGTATACATTCCAAGTATAATACACATTAGTAAAAGGATCTATTTTCTTTTTTATTTGTCTGTATACACTTTGGGCGGCCGCGGTACATTATAAAAGTAGCAACCCACGGCTCTGTAATTTTTGTATTTTTAAAATAGCCTTCTTGTTGTGCCGCTGTTCTGTCAATTTCTCCTACCTTGTCAGATTTTCCTACCGTAGCGCAAAATTATAGCTATATCTATCAATCCATCCTACCTCATCGAAAAATCCTACTGCGGGTTTCTGCTTCGCGCCTGTGACTATGTCAAATAATTCAGTGTAACTTTGCAGAAGATTCTTATTAGGCAATGATATAGGCTATTTTACAGTGACAAGAAGATCATCAGATTGCCATCCCACTATAAAATAAACAGGTAGGATGATTTTACTGCGCAAAATATCTTATTAAAATAAACAGGATTATTTTACAGCACACAAAAACAGATTGTCCTACCACTATATCCACTTAGTGGGCTAAAGTCAGTCACACCTTGACTTTCTTCCATATAACTGCTCTTGTTACATTCTGATTGTACATATTTTTGTCACTTTTATGTATATAGAGTATATTTATTTAAGTTCTGATAACTTATACTGTTTTGTGCAGAATTGTATTTTTCAAATGTTCTGTTGAAGGATTTGTGCAATTGAGAAATATAAGCTTGTCTTACACTTAAATTGTTATAGTAAAACATGGCAGTTTAGGGAAAATTGTGTGTTTTTTGTGTGTGCGCTCAGAGGGGGTCTCGCTCGGAGAGTAATTCAATGTAGAACCGCCACTGTCAGATTGTCCTACCACTATAAAATAAACAGGTAGAATGATTTTACAGCACAAAATATCAAATCAAATTTTATTGTCACATCACCACCAGTGTTGCCAACTTAGCGACTTTGTCGCTAGATTTAGCGACTTTTCAGACCCCTTTAGTGACTTTTTTTTTAAAAGCGCCTAGCGATAAATCTAGCGACTTTTGGACAAACCTTAGCAACTTTCCAAATGTCGCCAGTATTGTCCAGAGCATGTGAGCGGAGCGGAGCGCGCTCAATACGCTCAGCGCCGCTCGCTCAGCCCAAAATGCCCTTTGGTAATTGCTAGTTCCAGAATCTGTGGAATAGGCTAAGCAATCGTTTGTCTAAGCTAATGTTTCTAAAACCAAATTCTAAAATCCTGTGAAGATTGACAGACGTTTTATAGAACGCATTTCCCCGCAGTTTTTGTCTATTTTAATTTTAGAAAGTGTGTTTCTTTTATTTACGTCACAAAATAATTATTTGTTCGATGCATTTCATCTTGTGTGTGTGTTTTGAATATGAAGCGGTGTTTTAATGGAAACGTATACTTTTTCAGTTATTTAACTTTTTACAAAAGTTTTCCAAGTGGCTTCAAAAACAAGACACGTTTTTAAATTAAGAATTTTAATTTTATACATTTAAATTAGGGATGTTAATTTCGGTTATTTTTCCTAACCGTTAACCGACAAGAATATTTTAAATTAGAACTCAATTAAATTAGAAAGAATAAGTGCCTGTGACCAGTTAAAAATACTAACATTTGTTTTTGGGGAATTAATTCACGCACCTGTAGTGCTTCTGCAAGCAGAGAAAACTTAATAAAGCTAGGCGCTATATATTATAATGAATAAATAGGCATATACTAAATATAAAAATATATTTTCACTTACATAATAATTTAAGAAAACGAAATAAATACTGTGCAACAAGCAGCCTACTCTAAAAAAAATACTGGATAATTTTTTTAACTGGGTTGAGCCTTTTGGGTCATTTTTTTGGGTTATTTGTTCAGTGTTTGGGTAGTTTGTGTACATTTTATTTTATTTATAAAATTGTTCCTGTGCAGTATATCGTTCAAATTTATGCAGAGCAACATACAGGCGTGGGGTGTGAATCACTAAACAAACGTTGCTCGCGTCGCGTCGGTCTTATTGCGTGATGAAGAGTCTGAAGCTTTGCATAAAATAAACGATTATATTTATAAAGATACAGAACACAAATACTTTGGATGTTAAAATATGTCCTCAGAGCTGTTTACTGTTTATTGTTGAGTAGGTTATGAAGGCAATCGCAGTACATTTCGACCTTGAGTGAAGCGCAGGGCGGCGGTCTTATCCGTGATCAGTCCCTGCCGAACACAACTCCAGCTCGGGCGCGAGAGCCAGCGCCGTTATGGTGGAAACAGAATTACAGAGTGGTCGATTTACTCGTGAATTACGTCTGTTTAATGTTTAATCTTTACTTCTAGTGTTTTTTAAACGAGATTAAATAGGCAATGTGTGGGGCTATAGCTTACATAAAACCAAGCAAATGAGAAATAAAGGAAGTTGTCACGTAAACCAGTGGTTCTGGAGTATTTTACAAAAGTTTAGAGGATTTAATTGAATCTGTAAATGTTATTTCATGCATAAAGTAAAAAAAAAAAAAAGCTAATATTATAATAGAAACGAATAAACCCATTAGCTGAGTTAAATCAACCATTTATGATGGGTTAAATAAACAACCCAATTTACTGGGTAAAATGAACCCCAGATGTGTTCTGTCCTATATCTACCCAGCCCAAATTGGGTTGTTTTTAACCCAGTGTTTTTTAGAGTATGCAGAGTTTGTTCATTATTGTGCTGCGCGAAATTAAAGCAGACGGCAGAAAGCTGCATTCTATTCTTTTGTCTTATTTTACAAAAAAATTTCAGAATGAAATAATAAAATGCGACTTATAGGCGACTTGATTTTTTCTCTCTCTCGCTCTCTCTAAAAAACGTGTTTTTTTTATACGCGTATAGCTTATTTTAACCATGCAGCAAACCTTTTAAAATATTTTAATAAATTACTAAAAATAAATAAATAAGTGAATTTAAACCGTTTAACTGATTGTATTAATCGGTCAAAATTCGTATCAGTCGGTTAACGGTTAATGAACATCCATAATTTAAATTAACAATTTCACCCTGAAACATAACTGTTTAATTGAGACATTTATTCAATAATTTCACTATAAACAGGAAAAAATAAATAGGCCTAACGTTACTGGAGACATTTAATGTGAGAGCGTGATATCTCTTTGACCAGGGCAGTCGTGGCCCAATGGATAGAGCGTTGGACTTGAAACCCGAGGTAACCCAAGGTTGTGGGTTTGAATCCCGGCTCTGGCAGGAAGTGTCCACGACTGAGGTGAGACCCTTGAGCAAGGCACTGAGCCCCCAACTCTTCCCCGGGCGCTGCAGTGTCGGCTGCCCACTGCTCAGAGATGATCTGAGCGGGGTTTACCAGTGAGCATTAGCGGAGCGTTTGATTTTGGTCGTGAGCAACTGAGCGGAGCGCACACACAGAGCGGAATATTGAAGAGCGAGCGACGCTCCGCTTCGCTCACATGTTCTGGTACTGTGTGCGAGCGCAAAATCTTGAGTTACACCTCTCCCTGTGTCTGCTCTGATCAGTGAGCGCTGGCTCCGGCTGAGAGGAGCAGCACATTCCAGTGACCGCACGGCAGCTGACATAGATGTGAATGAGCTGCGCATGTGCACACAGTGTTGCCACGGACCAATCACTTGCCTGCTTCTCCTTTATTTGAAATAAAATTAATTTGACCGTTTTCTTCTTTCTTTTCTTTTTTTTGTTAATTCTTCTCATGCACTTATATTACTCACTGTCACAGAGCTTTAGTTCATTCCAGTTTCTGAACTCCTCTGAGATCGTTTACTGGGCTACGTCTGAGAGACTGTACGTGATTGTACTTACAACACAACAATAAACTTAATTAAACTTATAAAACTCATTGTGGCGAGGGGGGCGTGGGAAGGCGAAAGGCTGCAGCGGAAGAACGGGCTCGGAGACGAGCGGTGATAAGGAGGTCAAGTGAATAATGATTAACACCTGTATCTAATTCCAGTGATTGGCGGAGAGATGAGAGAAAAGGGCCCCGCAGACCTGGGAGAGGGAGAGAGAGAGACCGAACACGAGCACAGTCTGGCTGGAGTGATTGTCTTGGAGAAAAATTGGAAAGCCGACGACCGGCAGTATTTTGATTTCTATTTCGTTTGTTTTTGTTAAAAAGTCATTAAAGACACCTTTTGCTAGCCACCCCTGACTTCCTCGTCTTTCATCCTATTTTGAGCTTTGTTACACTCATATACACATATAAAAGCATATATACATATACATTTAAATACCACTTTATTAAAGATATACACAAAATAAAAACAAATAGTAAAATATAAATACATAATACAAATAAAAAAAATCTATACATAATATAAATCCAAATAACACACAGCTAGAATATTACACACGTTTAAAATAACTAAATGGTCACACTTTAAAATATATTCCCAGAAGTGTATAATAAGAATGGGGGGTGGCTGAAGCCCTATGTGAGCAATGACACAAGGGCTTTCTGTCTCTATATGCAAGACAGAATTTTGTGCCAAGCTGTCTAATATTAAAAAACATGCATCAACTCAGAAGCACACTGAAAAGTCAAAACCCTATAATCAACAAGTCAATCTACGTTGCCATTTTTTTTCAACAAACATTGACTCTTTGAAACAGGCTGAGGGAACAATGGCAATGGCAATTGCAGAGCACTGTTCTATCCTCTCTTGTGACCACATTGGAAAAGCATGTAAAGCTGCTTTTCCAGATTCCAGTGCAGCCAAACATTTTCGGATGCACCGTACCAAGTGTACCGAAATGATCAATGGGGTGTTAGCACCATATTTTCTTAAAAGACTGGTGTCTGATATTGGTGACAGCAAATACAGCCCCCTCGATGAAAGCACTGATGTAAGTGTCTCAAAGTACCTTGGGATTGTAATTCGGTATTTTAGCGAGGACAAAGCAAATGTGGTGGCCACCTACCTAGGCCTTGTTGAGCTGGAGGGAGGGGATGCTAGAACAATAGCCAGAGCAGTTCTAACTTTTCTTGAGAAGTGTGGCCTCAAGCGGAAGAACTTGCTTGGCATCGGCACAGATAATGCATCAGTGATGACAGGAGTGTACAATGGTGTGCACAAAATTCTCAGCGAGGAGAGTGACTTTAAACATCTAGTCCTCATCCGCTGTGTGTCACTCTCAACAGTTAGCTGTAAGCTCTGCCTCTAAAAACACTCTTCCACGTAGTGTGGAATTTCTTGTTAGGGAAACCTATAATTGGATCTCTATTTCTCCCAAGCGCAGAGAGGCGTATAAGTCTGTCTATCAGGTGATAAACTGTGGGGAGAAACCTTTACTGATTACAAAGGTCTGTGCCACACGCTGGCTTTCCATAGAGCCAGCTGTGTCCAGAATCCTGGATCAGTGGGAGGAATTAAAATTACATTTCAGTCTCACCATGGCAAGTGAACACTGCTACATGGCAGATGTTCTTCATACCATGTACAGTGACCCACATAACCTCCTCTATCTCACTTATTTAAAATCTATAATTAGTGAGGTGCAGTGTGCTGTTAAGGCTTTTGAGGGGGAACAGTCTGATCAGCTCAAGCTGCTGGACTGTTTAATGAGGGTTATAAAGTCTGTCTGCAGCAAAGTCATTAACCCAATGGCAAAAAATGTATGTTCTTAAGGAAGGATGGGCACATTTCTCCCAAGCCATACCTTGGCTATATATTTGAGGCAAAGGCAGCACAGCTGAAACTTTCTCCTGAGGAGGAGGATTGTGTGCGAAGGAGATGTGTGAACTACACCATCTCCTTAGCAAATGAACTAAGATCAAGGCTCCCAGATAATGTGGAGATACTGCAGCAGATGTCTTTGTTCAGTTTGGGAGAGACACTTAATCACAATAAGAGCCTGACACAAATGACAAAACTTGCAGACCTTCTAGGATATATCCCAGCCACAATTGACAAAATTATTAATCAGTGGGGGTCTATCCACCTTCAGAAATGGGGTGAAATAACAAACACAGTGGCTTTTTGGGCTGAAGTTAAAAAAATCAGGGATTCAGCAGGCATGAACCCACATTCAAGACTTGGCCTCTGCTGCAGTTTCTGTCCTCTCACTCCCACACTCAAATGCTGAGGTAGAAAGGCTGTTCAGTCAAATGGGTGTCATTAAAAACAAACTAAGGAACCGCATGTCCCTGCAGACCCTCAGCTCTATTCTTTATATTAGGTATGGTTTGAGGTTGGCTCTTTGGCACTTCAGCTGCTTATTAATTTAAGTCCTGTCCTGCCGCAGGTTCTAGCTCATCCTCTGCATCCAATATCGTCCCACAGGAGGAGAGCTTTGAGGGTGTGGATCTTGTGGTTGATGGTGATGATGATGATGATGAATTCCCTCTCAACATTCTCGTGGACTAATCTGTAATCAGAATCACAGATTCAGCGACAAAAACCCAAAAGTATATATATTTTTTAAATTGCTGAGTACATATTTGTGGAACTTTTGTTTACCAGATTATCACATATATATATATATATATGGTTCATTATATGTGTTTAGTTAAATTATCATATTATAGTGTAGTGAGTATAGTTCAGTGCCATTTTATGACAATTTCCATCTGTTAACTAATATGCAATGTATTTTTTGTGTTTTCTAATTTTTTGTAAATATGCAGTTTGTGAATATGCAGTTTTTAAATGTGCAGTTATTTTGTAAATGTGCACAGGCTTTTTTTCAAATATGCACATAGTTTGTTTGTAAATGTGCAAAGGCCTTTCAATATGCACGTAGTTTGTTTGTAAATGTGCAAAGGCTTTTTGTAAATATGCACATAGTTTGTTTGTAAATGTGCAAAGGCTTTTTGTAAATATGCACATAGTTTGTTTGTAAATGTGCAAAGGCTTTTTGTAAATATGCACATAGTTTGTTTGTAAATGTGCAAAGGCTTTTTGTAAATATGCACATAGTTTGTTTGGAAATGTGCAAAATGCTTTTTGTAAATATGCACAGTTTGTTTGTAAATGTGCAAAGGCTTTTTGTAAATATGCACGTAGTTTGTTTGTAAATGTGCAAAGGCTTTTTGTAAATATGCACAAAATTTGTTTGTAAATGTGCAAAGGCTTTTGTAAATATGCACGTAGTTTGTTTGTAAATGTGCAAAGGCTTTTTGTAAATATGCACAAGTTTGTTTGTAAATGTGCACAGGCTTTTAAATAGGCAGTTTGTTTGTAAATGTGCAAAGGCTTTTTGTAAATATGCACATAGTTCGTTTGTAAATATACAAACAGGCCTAATTCAACCAAAGGTTTATCCACAATGTGTCAGATTATCCTAATCATCCCTGACTGAATATCATACACTGTGTGAGAGAATAAGGAAAGCATTCTGTGGCATAAATTATAGCCTATCTCTTATAATTTTACTTGTAAAACTGATAACATCACAATACATATGCTGTCTTTAACTTACCTAGTACAGTTGTAGTGATTTTGTCCAACGCGGTTATAAATCCGGAATTGTATCATTGCAGATGATGTAACTGCTGGTTAACAAGTTCAGTTCCGTTGTCTGACAGAAAATGTTACGTTAAATGATAACGGTTTTATATGGACACTCGGCTAGTACATTAAAGTACATTATGTGAGCACGGATTAGGGAAAACAGTTATAAAGTACCGCCATTTTAGGCAGAATGCAAAATAGGACGTGATTACATCATTAATATGCAAATTTGCGCATGATGTCATCTAGCGACATTTAGCGACTTTTCGAGCAGACTTTAGCTACTTTCCATTGAAAATATTTGGCAACACTGATCACCACAGCACATGTGCCTTGGTGAGTGAAATTCTTGAGAGCGTGCTCCAGACAGTGCAGAAACAATTTACATATATACAGTACATACTTACAGACATACAGAAGACAATGTATAAAATACACATACATATTATCAGTGCACACAGTGTACTATTAGACATACTTACAGTTATCAATACACATTATACACCCTATGTACACATAAATACACACAGTAATATGCGAAGGTGCAACAGATTACACATAAGCTATGTGTCATGGATGTGCATTAGAACCACCAGATTTTTTGAATTTGTGCAGTGTGTGTGTGTGTGTAGTCTAGTTGAACTGTGTAAAAGTTTAAAGTGCAGTGCATGCATACCGTAAAGTGGGGGGTGTACTGTAGGGTGTATTATTTTTGATTGTTCATTAGCCTGATAGCCTGAGGGGAAAAAGCTATCCCTCAGTCGGCTAGTGCGGGATCGGATGCTGCGTAGACGTCTTCCTGAGGGCAGCAGAGAGAGCAGTTTGTGGGACGGGTGGCTGGAGTTTTTGATGATCCTCCGGGTTTTCCTTCTACACCGCCTGGTGTAGATACCCTGGAGGGAGGAAGCTAGGTTTATACCACTATAAATTAAACAGGTAGGATGATTTTACAGCACAAAATATCTTATTTAAAATAAACAGGATGATTTTACAGCGAAAAAAAACCTAATCAGATTGTCCTACCACTATAAAATAAACAGGTAGGATGATTTTACAACACAAAATACCTCATCATATTGTCCTAGCACTATAAAATAAACAGGTAGGATGATTTTTACAACACAAAATACCTCATCAGATTGTCCTACCACTATAAAATAAACAGGTAGGATGATTTTACAGCACAGAATAAGTTTTTTAATCTGTAGTTCTGGACAGATATTATACAAAACTCACCCTAAAAACAGATGATAATATACATTTGAAATTTATTGAATACTGCAGCAGATGTCTTTGTTCAGTTTGGGAGAGACACTTAATCACAATAAGAGCCTGACACAAATGACAAAAACTTGCAGACCTTCTAGGATATATCCAGCCACAATTGACAAAATTATTAATCAGTGGGGGTCTATCCACCTTCAGAAATGGGGTGTGAATTAACAAAACACAGTGGCTTTTTGGGCTGAAGTTAAAAAAATCAGGGATTCAGCAGGCATGAACCCACATTCAAGACTTGGCCTCTGCTGCAGTTTCTGTCCTCTCACTCCACACTCAAATGCTGAGGTAGAAAGGCTGTTCAGTCAAATGGGTGTCATTAAAAACAAACTAAGGAACCGCATGTCCCTGCAGACCCTCAGCTCTATTCTTTATATTAGGTATGGTTTGAGGTTGGCTCTTTGGCACTTCAGCTGCTTATTAATTTAAGTCCTGTCCTGCCGCAGGTTCTAGCTCATCCTCTGCATCCAATATCGTCCCACAGGAGGAGAGCTTTGAGGGTGTGGATCTTGTGGTTGATGGTGATGATGATGATGATGATGAATTCCCTTCAACATTCTCGTGGACTAATCTGTAATCAGAATCACAGATTCAGCGACAAAACCCAATAAGTATATATATTTTTTAATTTTGAGTACATTTTTGTGGAACTTTTGTTTACCAGATTATCACATATTATAGATATTTATATTTATATTTATGTGGTTCATTATATGTGTTTAGTTAAATTATCATATTATAGTGTAGTGAGTATAGCCAGTGCATTTTATGACAATTTCCATCTGTTAACTAATATGCAATGTATTTTTTGTGTTTCTAATTTTTTGTAAAATGCAGTTTTTGTGAATATGCAGTTTTTAAATGTGCAGTTATTTTGTAAATGTGCACAGGCTTTTTTTCAAATATGCACATAGTTTGTTTGTAAATGTGCAAAGGCCTTTCAATATGCACGTAGTTTGTTTGTAAATGTGCAAAGGCTTTTTGTAAATATGCAATAGTTTGTTTGTAAATGTGCAAAGGCTTTTTGTAAATATGCACATAGTTTGTTTGTAAATGTGCAAAGGCTTTTTGTAAATATGCACATAGTTTGTTTGTAAATGTGCAAGGCTTTTTGTAATATGACATAGTTTGTTTGGAAATGTGCAAAATGCTTTTTGTAAATATGCACATAGTTTGTTTGTAAATGTGCAAAGGCTTTTTGTAAATATGCACGTAGTTTGTTTGTAAATGTGCAAAGGCTTTTTGTAAATATGCACAAAATTTGTTTGTAAATGTGCAAAGGCTTTGTAAATATGCACGTAGTTTGTTTGTAAATGTGCAAAGGCTTTTTGTAAATATGCACAAAGTTTGTTTGTAAATGTGCACAGGCTTTTAAATAGGCAGTTTGTTTGTAAATGTGCAAAGGCTTTTTGTAAATATGCACATAGTTCGTTTGTAAATATACAAACAGGCTAATTCAACCAAAGGTTTATCCACAATGTGTCAGATTATCCTAATCATCCCTGACTGAATATCATACACTGTGTGAGAGAATAAGGAAAGCATTCTGTGGCATAAATTATAGCCTATCTCTTATAATTTTACTTGTAAAACTGATAACATCACAATACATATGCTGTCTTTAACTTACCTAGTACAGTTGTAGTGATTTTGTCCAACGCGGTTATAAATCCGGAATTGTATCATTGCAGATGATGTAACTGCTGGTTAACAAGTTCAGTTCCGTTGTCTGGCAGAAAATGTTACGTTAAATGATAACGGTTTTATATGGACACTCGGCTAGTACATTAAAGTACATTATGTGAGCACGGATTAGGGAAAACAGTTATAAAGTACCGCCATTTTAGGCAGAATGCAAAATAGGACGTGATTACATCATTAATATGCAAATTTGCGCATGATGTCATCTAGCGACATTTAGCGACTTTTCGAGCAGACTTTAGCTACTTTCCATTGAAAATATTTGGCAACACTGATCACCACAGCACATGTGCCTTGGTGAGTGAAATTCTTGAGAGCGTGCTCCAGACAGTGCAGAAACAATTTACATATATACAGTACATACTTACAGACATACAGAAGACAATGTATAAAATACACATACATATTATCAGTGCACACAGTGTACTATTAGACATACTTACAGTTATCAATACACATTATACACCCTATGTACACATAAATACACACAGTAATATGCGAAGGTGCAACAGATTACACATAAGCTATGTGTCATGGATGTGCATTAGAACCACCAGATTTTTTGAATTTGTGCAGTGTGTGTGTGTGTAGTCTAGTTGAACTGTGTAAAAGTTAAAGTGCAGTGCATGGCATACCGTAAAGTGGGGGTGTACTGTAGGGTGTATTATTTTTGATTGTTCATTAGCCTGATAGCCTGAGGGAAAAAGCTATCCCTCAGTCGGCTAGTGCGGGATCGGATGCTGCGTAGACGTCTTCCTGAGGGCAGCAGAGAGAGCAGTTTGTGGGACGGGTGGCTGGAGTTTTTGATGATCCTCCGGGTTTTCCTTCTACACCGCCTGGTGTAGATACCCTGGAGGGAGGAAGCTAGGTTTATACCACTATAAAATAAACAGGTAGGATGATTTTACAGCAAAAATATCTTATTAAAATAAACAGGATGATTTTACAGCGAAAAAAAACTAATCAGATTGTCCTACCCTATAAATAAACAGGTAGGATGATTTTACAACACAAAATACTCATCATATTGTCCTAGCACTATAAAATAAACAGGTAGGATGATTTTACAACACAAAATACCTCATCAGATTGTCCTACCACTATAAAATAAACAGGTAGGATGATTTTACAGCACAGAATAAGTTTTTTAATCTGTAGTTCCTGGACAAATGTTACAAACTCACTCTAAAAACAGATGATAATATACATTTGAAATTTATTGAATTTTAAAATTTGAATATACATTTGAAAGATTAGTTATTGAGATTATGCATAATAATGCAGAACAACATGAACAAGATGAAAAAGAGTGAAATAAATTCATTAAGTCATAAATTAATTTTAAAAGTTTAAAATCACAGAGGCACATAATACAAAATATGCAAAACAACAGCTGTTATTATATATATGTACTAAATAAGACCACATAGTGCTGCAGAATGATCCAATTCAAGTCATACAGGTAAATACTCTCATAAACTATTTTAAATAATGAATTTGTTCCCCACACATTTTTATGAATCAATGAATATATTAGTAAAATTGTATATCTAAAACTATTTAGAATATAAAAATATATAAAACATATTAATATATTAAATATTCCATATAAAAGTATAAATATTTCAAACGTTGCAATTAATATGATTATTTGTTTCATTTAAAGACCAATTTTTTTTAGAGACACTTAACTACACACACTAAAGAAAAAAACAGTAGTTTCATGTTGTTTGTATACCATTTCAATCATGCTTTTGTCAGGATCGTGTTCCTGCATGTTACAAACCACACAGTACTCCTCTGCATTACCTATAAACAAATATGTTAACATTAAAATTATTAAATATAAATTCATTTAATTAATAATGTACTACGTCAATATATACACCATGAAAAATACAATCTTATGTGTTCTGAAATGACAATAAATTAATAAATCACTCTTGCATTACTTTCTGCCGCATTCAGCTTATTTTCTACTCTACGTTTTTTTTTCCCTTTATCCCCTAGATAGCATCTACACAGGTAGGCTATTTTCATGTGTGCTGAGCTAACTGCTTCAGACGTAGTCTGAACATGGCTGATTGTTCCTGTCAGCATGTAGCCTATTGTTCAGTAAACTGAAACATTAATTGACAGAGAATATTAATCTAATTCATGATAATTTTTCATACCTGAAGCCGCTTTTGTAAATATGTGAACACATACATTCAATACCAAAACTCCACAACTGCTGGAATCCATCTGCGGGTTGTGTTTTAGGGTCTGTAATTGACACTGGGCTGTTTGCTCATCACACCTTCTCAGTTTTAAAAAATTCCTAGATTTGGTTGAGACGTTTAGAATTGAATAGCATCAAAACAATCCTGCACTGGACTCTGGTCAGAGGTTAGAGCCTGCTCTGGACTCTGGTCAGAGGTTAGAGCCTGCTCTGGACTCTGGTCATGGGTCGGGCCAGCACTGAACTTTAGTCATGGGCTGGAGCCTGCACTGGACTCTGGTCAGAGGCTGGAGCCTGCACTGGACTTTGGTCATGGGCTGGAGCCTGCACTGGACTCTGGTCAGAGGCTGAAGCCTGCACTGGACTTTGGTCACGGGCTGGAGCCTGCACTGGACTCTTTTCACGGGTTGGAGCCTGCACTGAACTTTGGTCACGGGCTGGAGCCTGCCTGCATGCGCACGCAGTGACCGGCAGCATAGTAGCGTGATGGTTTGTTTGTTTGTTTGTTGTTTGTAAAACTCGTTAAAGTTATCCGAGTGCCCCCCTTCTTATTCTACATATGAAATCGTAGAATTTATCGCATATCTGCAACTTACGTGAATGATCAGCTCTGCAGCGATCGCTATTTTTTTCTTGACCGGGTACAATGAAGTGGTCTGTTGGATGTACATTGCTGGTGGTGCTGTGGGAAATTTTTCATCTGGCGGAGGCCTGGTGCGGCACTTTTCAGTCTCGGATTTTATACAGCCGGGACTATCTGTTGAAGTTCGATCAACCAGAAAACTCTAGGCTACCTCTAGATCTAACCTTTCCGAATCTCGCTGACATCAAATGGCAGTGTGGAAGAAACGGGAGCTCTACCAACGCACCTCGTCGGAGATCAAGGAAGCGGGGTAGGAGAGGTGGATTACGCGAGCGAGCAAGGCGGCCTCTGTCGCGCGTTCCTTTGCCCTCTATCATCCTTGCTAATATGCAATCCCTCCAAAACAAGTCTGATGAAGTGCAAGCCCATGTCCGATACCAACATGAATTCAAAGAAGCGTGTATCCTGGCCCTGACAGAAACATGGCTGGGAGAAGCGGACTCAGACGCTGGCATTGCATTGGATGGTTTCGGTGCTCCTTTTTGCATGGATCGGGTTGCAGCGACCACTGGCAAGTCGCGAGGGGGCGGGGCGTCCCTGTACATAAATGAGCGCTGGTGCAAAACAACGCTAGTGAGAGAAAATTTGTGTACAAAAGACATTGAACTGCTCTCAGTCTCCTTGCGCCCCTTCTATCTACCCAGGGAATTCCCACAGATTTTCGTAACGGTTGTCTACATTCACCCGAAGGCTAACAAAAGCACTGCCCTAGAACTAATCTATAGCACTGTTCAGAAACTACAGGCAGTGTCTCCCGATGAACCAAAACCTAATTTTAGGTTATTTTAATCACTGTTCATTGGAAACAATCTTGAAATGTTTTCATAAATATGTGTCCTGCCCAACCAGAAACGGGAAGATTCTTGAACAGTGTTATGGCTCCATTAAAGGTGCCTATAAATCTGTCCCTCTCCCTCCCCTGGGTTCTGCCGATCACAACTGCGTGCATCTTATACCAGCGTATCGCACTTGCCTTCAGAGAGGGAAAGTGGATACCAAGCAAGTGAAGGTCTGGTCTGAAGAGGCTTCGCTGGCCCTTCAAGGCTACTTGGACTACCTTGTGGGAGGAGTTTGTCCAATCTTCAAGTGACATAGATGAACTGACTGAAGTGGTCAGCTCATGGGTTGCTTATTGCGAGGACACTGTAAGTGTCTCTAAAAAAGTTGTCAAAATATGCCCCAATAACAAGCCATGGATGAGAAAACAACTTAAAGACTTGTTGTTGAAAAAGAAAAAGCTAGCATTCAGACAAAATAACCTTCAGGAAATACACAGTATTCAAAAGGAGATTAAACGCGAAATCAAAAGGGCTAAATGGGATTATAAACTTAAAGTGGAACACAAACTGAGTAATAATCTACTAGGCTCAGCATGGGACAGTATTAAAACAATGGTGGGTCAAAATGACCAAAAAAAGAAAAAGGTGTCATTGGAAGGCTTCACCTCAGACATATCCCTGGCCCAAGAACTAAATCAATTTTATTCAAGATTTCATAAACATGATATTAGCAATGAAATTGTTGCCAAAAACAGTCTTTACTGTCCCACCCCCAATCAGCTGTATGTTTCACTGCACAAAGTGTTGTGAACACCTTTAAATATTGCAAAGCCAAAACAACACATTGGCAGCCGTGTTCTTTCTTGTTGTGCAGAACAGATAGGCCCTATTTTTACTTATATTTTTAATCAATCTATGTGCCAACAGAAGGTCCCTGACTTATGGAAACAGTCAACTATAGTCCCTGTTGCAAAGAATAGCCACCCTAAGGCTTTAAATAATTACAGACCCATAGCCCTTACGTCACTTGTGATGAAGTCCTTTGAAAAGATGATCAAAAGAGAACTGACATCTAGGACGAACTGCCTTCTCGACCCACTACAGTTTGCATATAGACTCAACAGAGGGGTCCAGGATGCAACTGTAACAGTACTCAACCTCATTCTTAATCGCCTTGAGGGAAACAGAAACCATGCCAGACTACTGTTTGTGGATTTCTCGTCAGCCTTTAACACCACGCTGGAAGCCAACCTTGTGGGCTGGATATTAGACTTCCTCACAAATAGATCCCAGCGAGTGAGAGTAAATGGCCATCTCTCTGACTTGACCCTCACATCAACTGGCTCACCACAGGGGTGTGTTCTTTCCCCCGCTCTTCTACATTCTGTACACTAATGACTGTTGCTCTGTGACTGAAAACCGACACTTTGTGAAGTTTGCTGATGATACGGTTATTGTCAGCTTACTGAACAATGAGGAAACTTCACACGGTCCGGTCATTGATCACTTTGTAACATGGTGTCAGGATGCCTTTCTTGAACTGAATGCCTTTAAGACTAAGGACATGCATATTGATTTTAGGCGCAATGTCACTAACACTGACAAAACTAGTATAAATGGTCAGGAAATAGAGGTTGTTACAGAGTATAAGTATTTAGGATCCATTATTAATAATAAGTTGTGCTTCGAGTCAAATACCAGTTTGCTTTGCAAGAAAGGCCAGCAGCGCCTGTATTGCCTGAGGAAGCTGGCAAAGTTTAATGTGGACAAGACCCTGTTGACCCTTTTCTATAGGTCCTTTGTTGAGTCGGTTGTAATCTCCTTAATCTGCTGGTATGGGTCCATCACTTTAAAACAAAAAATCTAAATTTCAAGGTTAATTAGGGTGAGCAGTTGCATCACAGGTTCTAATCAGAAAGGCCTGGATGAACTTTATCAGAAGCAGATGTTGAGAAGGGTTGAATCTATCCTGTCAGATAGTTCTCATCCTTTACAGGCTGAATTTCAGATGTTGCCATTGGGATCTCGCTTTAAACTACCAAAATTGAGAACCAACAAATATAAAAACTCTTTTGTACCTGCAGCCATTCTGCTTTTCAATTCTAAAACAAAACATAGATAACTTATTGACTTACCATTTATTGATTGCTTACTGTGTTTTTTTATTGTTTTTAGCCATGCCTGCAAGGTAGGCAATCTTTGTATTGTGTGTGTGATTGTGTGTGATTTGTACTATACTATCTGCTGCACAACGAATTGCCCCACTGGGGACAAATAAAATAAATTTGATTTGACTTTGACTTTGGGACTCTGGTCAGAGGCTGGAGCCTGCACTGGACTCTGGTCAAAGCTCGTAGTACGTCACGGCCAAAGGGGGATGATGCTGACACACACACACGATGCACCATGCACAGGACACCACGGTCTCAAGGCCACCTATGAAACACTCAAGCAAGTAGCATACTGGCCTGGCATGCAGAAAGATGTAGCGGAATACGTCAAGGGATGCCTGGTGTGTTGCCAGTTCCTACCGGCAAATCCAAACTACCTAGCACCACTGCAAAGGAAAGGAATGACCTTCCCATGGTCAGACCTCCAAATAGACTGGGTAGGACCCCTGCCACGGTCAACACGGGGTAACAAATACTTCCTCACTGTGGCTTGCGAATTCACAAAGTGGATAGAGTGCCTCCCAGCTCCCAATGATACAGCAGAAACAACAGCCTGCCAGTTAATGAACCACATCTTCTCAAGATTTGGACTGCCTTTAAGGGTCAACTCTGACCGAGGAACCCACTTCACAGCCGAGGTCATGCAGGAAGTGTGGAAACGCCTGGGTATACAGGCCAAGCTCCATGTAAGCCATCACCCAATTTCCTCAGGTCAAGTTGAACGGGCCAACAGGACAGTGACCAGCATGTTGAAGAAGTACGTTCCTACCAATCAAAAGGATTGGGATATTAAACTTCCTCTGGTACTGATGGCCGCTCTCGAGCCACCCCTCATGACGCTAACATGAAACATGACACTACCGCTACACCTGTTGTACCAACCTGGTGACCTGAACCTCCTCACCGCCTATACCACTCACCAGTACCTGGAAGAGTTGCATCAGCACCTGAGAACGACTTTTGCCTTCGCGCAACAGCAACTACAACGAAGTGCGGAAGGTCATAAAGCCTACTACGACAAAAAGGCCTCTCACCATGTGCTCAATGTCGGAGACAAAGTGTGGTACTACAGCATCGCCCGACCAAGGCAGAGCACTCCCATCACCTGTCAAAGAAGTTCCTACCTCACTGGACAGGACCCCACGAGATCGTAGACAAGCTCTCACCTGTCGCCTACCGAATCAAAATCAAACAAGGGCACAGCGAGCCAGTCCTTCGATGGGTTCATCGAAACAAGATAAAGAGGCACCAGGGCTTCAGCCGACAGGAAAAGGGGGAAGATCAAACCCACTGACACAGACCGACAACCATATACTCTACACCACACAAACATAAGTACTGTCGTTTTAGGAAAACATATAGCGACCTTGCTTGGACACAAAACTTACTCTCTCATCTGTTGCACTGCTAGGACCAACCTCTAGTTGAGAGGAGTTAATCCACACATGTGACACTCGTTTGCGGCCTCACCTGCGAGAGTCCTTGTGTCTCTTTGTTTTTTTCGTGTCTCACTTTGTGCTTTTCCTTTTTCCTCCCGCACTATAATCTCATTCTAGTCCCCTCATCAGGGAACTTCCTTAACAATCCTTAAATCCAGGCCCTGAAATTGAGATTGACTCCCTTCAATAAAGTTGTCGTAACTCGTTGTGAGAACCGTTGTCAACGGATTGAGGCAACCCACCAAATCATGACCGACATGCTACGCAAAGTAAGTTCCTTGATCGACAACTTAGCCAGGAGTAGGATTCCACACTACTTGATACCTCTTAGCCTTGTCCAAAATGTCCTAACTTTGGCCACTGCGGGCCCCGCTAGTCCCATCCAAACTCATCTTGCCTTTTCCCTGGGTAGCGCTATTCCCTTATACGTAGACCCAGAAGCAGGCGACTTGGCCTTCCTCCTCAGTTTGTCCATTATTGACACCAATAACAGTTACCAGCTCAAAGATGTTGTGAATATGGGATTTTGGCAAGGGAACACCCATGTCAAAATCCACACTCCTGAAGTCGTTGCATATCACGATAACAACAAGCAGTTGTATCTGGCCCAAACCTAAAGATGTGTACGCTCACTAAGGACATTCACTTCCTCTGCCTGAGTAAACCCTTTGTATGCGATAATACCGAGGGCATCTGCGGCCTAGAATCCATTAGACCAGACACTAGCTGCCCCGCCAAAGCGACACCACATTCTCAAGTTGAGGTAACACAAGCCGAAATCATCAGAACCCGATGGCTGGTCAACACCCCAGCGCAAACAGCTACCTCACATATGATCAACACGACACAGCCTCACGCATTATCTTGCCCAACCAAACTCTATGGATCACTGTCCCTAAGGGCTCGATCCTCCATATTGACGAGTTAGCATTGTATCACCTTAACGACGACGAGTATCAGGCTGAAATCAAAATCTCACCCTTCTTCAAACAGCATTCCTTTGTCCTCGATCCAGAATTGGAAGAAAGGATCAAGGAGGAAGGAACGCAACTTATTGATTTGACACCTGTTGATGACACAGCTTTAGAAGCTATCGCTCGCCTTCCGCCCGCTGGCGCGCCAATTATTCAGTCTTGGTCTGCCGCTGACACAGCGCTTTGCATCTCTACTATTGTAGGATACGTTGTGACTTTGACACTGGCCTTCCTCCTACACAAGCGAGTGAACGCCGTTCAAGAGTCTTTCAACAAATGCACGTCAGGCGTCCCGCGCCTTTTCCGACATGATAAAACTGACCAAGAACCCGAACCCGAGAACTCAACCAACCTGATTGAGATCATGCCTATACCGCCTCGTCGAACCCCTGACAATTAAACCAATCGGAATGACCCAATTGCCAATAATCCTAAACAATGCATCCCTACGTCTTCTCAAGTTTCTAACCTGTTCATTCCCAAATTACCCTGCACCAGGATTCAGTCAGTGATGGAGATGTTGTTTGTGTCTTGTGTGTGCCTGTTCTCTCTGCCTCTTGTTCCAGTGCCCGCCGATGTTCCATCGGGAACATCACTGAGCCAAAGGGGGATGTGTAGCACTGGAGTGGACAGGCCCACATTACTATGGACTCTCACACATCAAAGGAACACGATAAGATTATTTTGTTTAACATTTAAGAGTCATAAAAATCAACCAACTCCAATAATGGCACCGTTCCGTCTGGAGCACCCCTTTGCTAATCTCTGAAAAAGACACAGGAAGGGAGAGATTTATAGAGCCACATCCTTGAGCGACCTAATAACTGACCTTTGTTCGCCAGATCTACTTAGAAACAGAATTTCATCGTTGCTCCTTTGACTAGCTTACCATAAAAAAACACAGAAGTAAAGAACTTATTTGGAGATAGGACAGCGACCACAAACACCAAGAACTCCTGAACATTAATGCATAACTCAACGATGGTATCAACAAGGAAGATGGGTTTACAATGAGACTCTCTTTACAAAAGAGTGCTAGCCTTAAAACTCTCGCTTCAAACCGCAAAACTCCTTATGTGTGTGCATATGTGTGTGTGTGTATGTTTATGTGTGTATATGTGTTTTATTAAGTTTAGTCCATGTATTGTAGAATAACAGTTAGCAAATAAACCTTGTTTCATTTATAAATAATTATGTCTTGGGCTGTGTGATTTTCAAGTTTTAAACTATTTGCTAATTTGCGTTACCTAGATATTGTTGGCCACGAAGCAAGATAAACTAAATTGTTAAAGATATACTGATGTTAATGGTCGCTGGACGAGTCGTTAATTAAGTATAAATCGTAAGTTAAAGATTAATATCACTTTAATCAAAGCAATATTGAATCTTTAATAAATGATTCCCCAAAGCTGAAATAATAGCTTCTAAATTTATTACACTACTGTTATAAGCATGAGCCTCATCCGACTGGTGGTGGCGGTGGTGTCGCAACAATATATAGTGATATTCTCAATGTTACTCAGAAAACAATCTTTAACTCATTCAAAATACTTCTGAAAAAATCTGTCCTAACTCTTGCTCTGGCTACTGTGTATAGACCGCCAGGGCCATATACAGATTTTCTAAAAGAATTAGCAGATTTCCTCTCAGACCTATTGGTTAATGCTGATAAAGCACTTATTGTTGGAGATTTTAACATTCACGTTGATAATACAAATGATGCGTTAGGACTTGCGTCATCGGGCCCACACATCGTTTTAATCATACGCTAGATTGAATTATATCGCATGGAATTGATCTTACTGATATAGATATCATACCTCAAAGTGATGATGTTACTGATGTTACTGACCATTTCCTTGTATCGTGCATGCTGCATATTACTGATATGCACTATATGGCTCTGCGTTATCGTCCAGGCAGAACCAACAACATGTTTATTAGATCCTGTACCCACTAAATTATTAAAAGAGTTGTTACGTATAGCAGAAGAACCGCTTCTCAATATTATCAACTCCTCATTATCTTTAGGTCACGTCCCAAAACCATTCAAGCTGGCGGTTATTAAGCCTCTTATTAAGAAACCAAAACTATATCCTTGTGAACTGGCAAATTACAGGCCCATTTCAAATCTTCCGTTTATGTCCATTTAGAAAAAGTTGTGTCTGCTCAATTGTGCTCCTTCTTGCAAAATAAATTATATCTATGAAGAATTTTAGTCAGGTTTTTGGCCCCACCATAGCACAGAAACTGCACTTGTTAAAATTACAAATGACTTGCTTCTTGCGTCAGACCAAGGCAGCATCACATTGCTAGTTTTACTTGATCTTAGTGCTGCGTTTGACACTATAGATCATGACATACTCATAGATTGATTACAAAACTATACAGGTATTCAAGGGCAGGCTTTAAGCTGGTTTAGATTCTACCTATCCGATCGCTACCACGTTGTTTATTTAAACGGGCAGGCATCTAAATGATCAACAGTAAAATATGGAGTACCACAAGGATCTGTCCTAGGTACTCTGCTATTTTCATTATACATGTTGCCCCTTGGTAATATTATTAGAAAATATGGGATTAATCTCCATTGCTATGCTGATGATACTCAACTATATATCTCAACAAGACCAGATACAACTTCTAAACTATCTAAGCTAATGGAGTGTGTTAAAAATGTGAAAGATTGGATGACCAATAATGTTCTCCTATTAAATTCAGATAAGACAGAGATATTACTTATTGGACCTAAAAACAGTACACATAATCTCTTGGATTACAATTTGCAACTAGACGGATGTACTGTTACTTCCTCTACATAGGGCTGTAGTCAAGTCCACCTTTGTCGAATCCAAGACAAGTCCAAGTCCTGGACTATCGAGTCCGAGTCAAGACCGAGTCCAAAGAGGTTCGAGTCCAAGTCAATTCCAAGTCCAAATGAGACCGTCAAAAAGAGAAAGAAAAATAATCTTCTTCAAAACCACATACTTAATTATTGATAATTTATGTGATACAAGAAACAGCATATCTTCTATTCTAAGATAATAATTTTGCATTATTATTTGTAATGATCTAAAAGCATGTGCAGCAACACTGTAGGATCAAATTAGGCTATTTTATTTATTTTAGCTTTAGCAATTTCACTAAAGTCACATAACCATTATAGTGTAACAATCATATTATGGGTTGCCAATGGAAAATATTACAAATAACAAGCAACATAAGTGTAAAAAAAATTAACATGTTCCCATTCTTGAACTTGTTACTTGTTCTAAAGCAGGGTGTCCAAACTCAGTCCTGGAGGGCCAGTGTCCTGCAGAGTTTAGCTCCAACTTGCCTTAAAACACCTGCCTGAAAGCTTCTAGTATGCTTATATTGGCTGTTTCAGGTGTGTTTGATAAGGGTTGGAGCTGAACTCTGCTGGACTACAGCCCTCCAGGACCAAGTTTCGAGACCTCTGTCCTAAAGAAGCCATAGTACAATATAACCCTCCCAAGCAAGGCTGTGTAGCATATAAACACTTTCAGGTCTGTGTGTCTGTGTGTGTGGTTGCGCATGCATTTGTTTGCTATTTGCCTTTAGCCATATAACATAAATGCTATATAATATATACATCCCCGGGGATGGGGGATATAGACAGTGTTACAGGTGTTCATTTAGTTCAGTTAGAGAACAGACAATTAAAGATTTAAAAAATAAAGAAATTTAAAATTGGACTTTTTTTTATTGCTGGGCGATATGGCAAAAAAAAATATATATTGATTTTCTCAGAATATTTGACCAATTCTTGATTTTGTAAGATTGTAAATAGTCAACTTGAAAATGTAACTACAACATGATTCAAGCTACTTTTTCTTTATTAAACCTCTAGTTAAAGAAAACTCTATTCTAAGTGCACCACACATGAAGTTGTCTTCATGATGTAAATGTAAAAAAAAATCACTAAATATATTTGCAGAAAAGATGCATGAACTACAACTACATCTTGTACAAACCATTCTTATGCATATTAGGCTATATGTTCAGAAATAATGCAAAAAAACTCAAGTAATTCAAATTCAAAATGACTGAAGGTATAACACAGAGAGTGCTATTATTAACTATAAAGACTCATGAAAACATAAATAACACTAAACTAAATAACACTAAAACAATGCACAGCAGATTTCAGCCTGTCACCCTGGATGCAAACACAGGTTTTGTATTTGATCATGCTACTTTTCCATAGTTTTTTTTTTATATGTAAACATCGTCGCGATTGACTGTCTCGTGCATTAAACGGTTTTCTAAAAACACGGAGCTCTAGTTATTAAAAGATGTTTAAATCATATCTTCTTGCATTTTGTCCTATTCCGCTGCCCGTGTCGCATCTTTGTCAACACAAAATATTCTGTTTGAATGGCACCTAGAGAGCATCACACGTGAGCGGTTAATCATGTGCATCAACATGCGGTTTGATTGTTCTTTTCTCTTTACTGTTATTATCAAAGTGTCTAATTCTAGCGTTTGGTAATATTTCTATTCAAAATCGCGATTCCTTGATTTATAAAAAAATCTAATTGTGGCAAAATATTAAATTCGAATTAATCGATAAAATCTGATAAATCGCCCAGCCATTGCCACAGTGTTTGCTTATTTTTTACTTTATTACAATTTTTGTGTAACTTATTTATTTTATTTTACATCCAGGTGTATGCCGTGCCTCCAGGCTTTATTCGTTTTGCTCTTATTCGTTATTTTTCTTATTCATTTGGTGCCACAGCGTTTGATGATTTTCTTTTTTTTTTTTTTTTTTTTTTACATTTAAACATTTTGTAAGTTTGTTATTTTATATTAGGCTTATAGCATGGTAATTGTGTATTTTTATTCGTTTTGTTAATTAAAGTCCCATGTTTATTGCAGAAAAGTTGTTGTTGTAAGTTATAGATAAGCAATTGACCAGAAATTAAAGTGAAAGCAAAATGCTCACGGGCATTAATAAGGTATTTAAAAGCGAAGGAAAGTGAGAGGGAAAACTCCAACGAACTTGGTAAAACCAAACTGTATAATGCAACTCGCCGACATCGTGTCTGTGGCCAAAATAAAAATAATTTATGCCTCAGCGCAGCGCGCACACTCGGAGCCAGGCATATGACAGGCAGCTGTGCATTTAACAGGCGACCAATGACAATGCCCGTTCTAGATGGAGTTAAACCAATTACATTGCCCATTTTCCGAACAAGCACGCCAGATTAATGTTTTGTTTCGAAAGAGAAAAAAAAGCATATAGACTTGGACTCGGTCGAGACCAACTGGAACATTTGCGAGTCCAATGACCAAGTCCGAGACAAGTCCGAGTCCAAATACCAACGAGTCCAAGACAAGTCCGAGACGATAGAAAAACGTCTCGAGTCCGGACTCGAGTCCAAGACCGGACTTGAGTACTACAGCCCTACCTCTACAGTCAAAATTCTGGGTGTTATATTAGACAGCAACCTATCTTTTGAAAATCATATTTCCCATGTTACAAAAACAGCATTCTTCCATCTTAGAAACATTGCTAAGCTACAGAACATGTTAACTGTTTCTGATGCAGAAAAGTTAGTTAATGCATTCATGACCTCTAGACTGGACTATTGTAATGCACTGCTAGGTGGTTGTCCTGCATCTTCAATAAACAAGCTACAGATAGTACAAAATGCTGTGGCTAGAGTCCTTACCAGGTCAAGAAAATATGATCATATTACTCCAATTTTACAGTCTCTGCACTGGCTACCTATTAAGTCCCGTATCAGTTACAAAATAGTATTACTTGCCTATAAAGCCCTAAATGATTTAGCTCATCTTCTATCACGCTACAATCCAACCTGCTCCCTAAGGTTGCAAAACTCTGGACGCTTGGTAGTACCTAGGATAGCAAAGTCCACTAATGGCGCTTTTCCACTGCATGGTACAGTACGGTTCAGCACGGTACGGTACGGCTCAGTTCGGGTCGGTTTGCGTTTCCACTGCAGTTTAGTACCGCTATAGAGTGGGCGGGATTATTCACGCGTCGTTATAGTGGCGCCGCCTCTACTGCCGTGACATCATCGTAAACGCGCCACAAACAAACTCACAACAAAGAAAGGAGACGGAATAGTGTTCTTCATTCTCGACATGTGGATGTTTTTAACAGCAATGGAGAGGACTATGAGAATGCTTGGGATTTACCCCCAGCAGCAGAGACTGTGGTGGCAGTGCCACAGGCTGTAGAGGAGGAGGGCAGATGTGCTGCGTTACTTGATTAGTTAACTATTCACGTAGCGTGTTCTGTAAAGTGAATTATCAATAAACTTTTGAATATTTCAAAATTTACAATGTATCCCTTGTTTTTTTTATTTATGTAATGGTTTTTATAATCGTGGCATTAATTATTTGTCTTTTTCAAGAGGTTCGTTACGTGCTCATACAATAATACATATTTAATATAGTCTGGAGGTACACTTATTCGATAAGATTGTTTTTAATTGAAGCAAAACACACATACAAAGGTAAATATAAACA